>JAOTRQ010061662.1:0-13496 GCA_028565875.1 Hoplisoma paleatum
TAACATGCTAGCACATGTAGCACGATGCTAACTATAATAAAAGTCTGACAGACGGAGCTTGTCGTTGTTTTTAACCAGCAATGCGTTCACTTGTGGGAAAGCGCGCCATCTACTGGAGAATTCTGGTGTAACAGTTCATCCATCTCAAATCAGTCTCAAAAATAAAAGTATTTTTTTCATTTTATCAGTTTTTACAAACAAATTCTAGTTTCTAGACTTGGCATGTTCTCCCGGTGTCTGTGTGGGTTTACGCCGCTTTCCACCTACAGTCCCAAAACCTGCGGTTAAGGCAAATCGAAGATACAAAATTGTCCATAACTGTGTTTGACATGACTTGTGTGTAACGAATCACCGTTCCCTGTCACGGGTTGCTATCTGGGAGTGTAAAACGTGACGTAAATACATAAATAAACAAACAAACAAACAAACAAATAAATTCTAACCTTAAATATGTGTTTAACAGGGGCGGGGGTTCCACAGTTTCAGCCCATCGTGCTGAACTCCAACTCACGCATTCAGCTGCTGGAGAAAGGCTCTTTGCTGATTAAACACGTGCTAGAGGAGGATAGTGGCTACTATTTGTGCAAGGTCAGCAACGCTGTGGGCGCTGACATCAGCAAGAGCATGTATCTCACCGTAAAAAGTAAGAACCCCCGGTCAGGCCTCGTGCGGTCAAACCGTTTGTCTTGCGTATACATACTAATAAAATATATATATATATTCCCATCAATCAGTCCCTGCTATGATCACATCTTACCCCAACACTACTCGAGCGGAACAAGGTCACATGACCGAGATGAGCTGCACGGCCCACGGCGAGAAGCCTATCAAGGTGCGCTGGGAAAAGGAATCCCACATCATCAACCCCGACATCAACCGCTACGTGGTCAGCGTCAAGGAAGTGGCTGACGAGGTCATTTCAACATTACAAGTAAGTCACGCCGTGCTTTATTTCCAGGGGAAATACACCAGGGGGCGGCAGCGAGCGCACACGGTCACCCTAGCTAGGGCACACACTTTAAAACGTATGCCACATTTTTCAAGCCATTAAATTTGACTGGAAAACCCAAAACGTAGCAACTCTGTGTTGGGATATAATAACCGGGCAGGGTGGACAGCATCAGCACCCTCTGCTGGTGAAAACTTTCATCATTGTTGCATCTTGGATTTGATTCATGGCACATATGCACATAATAATATATTAATAATAATTTATTAAATAATTGTTTATTATTCGTTTGCTTTACACAGATCCTGCACACAATCAGAGAGGATTCTGGGTTTTATTCCTGCATTGCTATCAACTCATATGGTGAAGATAAAGGAATCATTCAGTTAGTAGTACAAGGTAATATTCATCTGTACTCTTTTAGTATTTGATTTGATCCTTATTATTTTTTAATTATTATCTTATTATAAGTTTAGACCGATTTCAACTGGAATTAAAAGACAGAATACAGGAAACCTCGGACCGTGGGGACAGTTCACCTTTCAGCATGAATAATGAAGTGGCTTTCGTGCACGTCTCTGACCTTGAGCGGTCCAGACGAAACCCGGGTTTAAACCCTATCGAACATCTGCAGAAAGACGTGAGGGGGGCAGTCCAGACACGTTCAGCATCCAAAAGATCCACGATAGAAATGATCTTCCATTATGGTGTAGACATAATCCAAGTCTCTAAATGCAGCATTAAGACATGTTTTCTTTTAAAATTAAGTGTTATATATGTAAAATATATTCCCAAAACATGTGACTAAACACGATTGATATGTTCTGATGTCATACTAGATATGGTTGGCCGGCAACCACGTCTGTTGTCCCAGACCTCGGGGCCACGTGAAGTCTTCGTTCCTCCAGCCCGGTCCTGAACTGACCTGAACGTTTCGATTTCTTTTTATTTAAACCAGACCGTCCTGATCCTCCTGAGGTAGAAATCAGAGAAGTGAAGGATCGGACCATCGCCCTTCGATGGACGATAGGATTCGATGGCAACAGTCCCGTCACAGGGTACGACATCAACTACAAGAACAAATCAGGTACAGAAAACACATCAGCAGTCATTATAATGTTTATTTTAAGAAAGATGGTCTGTTAAAAGTTTCAATTGCATTATTATTTAATTAAAAGGTGGAAAATGTACTAAACTCTACGTTGTGATGACATAACCGGGCAGGGTGGACAGCATCAGCGCCCTCTGCTGGTGATAAATATTTAATATCAGATTTAAGAAAGAAGGTCGGTTAAAAGTTCGAATGGCATTATTATTTAATTAAAAGGTGGAAAATGTACTAAACTCTGTGTTGTGATGTCATAACCGGGCAGGGTGGACAGCATCAGCGCCCTCTGCTGGTGATAAATATTTAATATCAAACTTAAGAAAGAAGGTCTGTTAAAGGTTCAAATTGCATTATTATTTAATTAAAAGGTGGAAAATGTTCTAAATATTGCACTGAAGTAAAAGTTATATTTATTTCAAGATTTTGTAAGAAACAAGCGTGTAAACAGCATAAATCTGTTTTTATTTAAATAAAGTTTGAGAACTTGATCCTCAATGAACAGCGCAGGTTTACGGCTTTAAACGTCGTTTTATTTATGGTATTGATGGAGTTTAGGGATTAATTACAGGCTTTACTTTCTTCAGCTTCGTGGTTGATGTCCCAGATGACTAAAGACGTCTCGCCTCAGCTAAACCAGGCCACGATCATCGAGCTTCATCCGGCTTCGACGTACAACATTCGCATGTTCGCCAAGAACCTGATCGGTGAGAGCAGACCGAGTAACGAACTTACCATCACCACCGACGAAGCACGTAAGTACAGAGTTTGCATTTTACTAACACCAGTAGTCGACAGTAATGGAGTAAATGTGATTCGTCGCTGTCGTTTACTGGAGTGTTTTCATTTTGAGGGACTTTTACTTTAACATTTAACATTTAATTGTCAAATATTCCACTTTTGACTCCACTGTCGTTACTTCTGACTCAGATATCTGTACATTTAAAACGTAAAGAAATTGAAATGTAAGAATCGTATTATCACTTTATTAAAAGTGTCTCGGGTACGACGTCACGATCCGGTCGCCGCGGCAGCCTGGCAACGGCGGGAACGATGGAAGCAATGGAACACGAGCCAAACTTAAGCCTGGTCCTATTTAGGAAACTGATGGAAGTAGTTGCTCAGTGGGTACGATGTTAAGCTTTTAATCAGAAGGTCTTGGGTTCAAATCTCGTCTTTGAGTAAGACCTTTAACCTCTAGAGACCCTGCGTCCTCATATGAGGACATTACATTTCTGCTTCTCTGCACCATTCTACCTCATTTCTTAAAATCGTTTACTCTTCGGCCTCTTATGGAGACACTGCCCGTACCACCTAGTGGTCATATGACAACATAACACTCAATTGATTAAATTATTTACAAAAGTTGCTTTATTTATGTACAATAACATGATCACTTTTGTTTATGTATTGTAATGTTTACAGTTTCAATCAGACAGTTTTGTTCTTTGTTAGCCGATCGTTTCTTTATTTTAGACCTACTGTCTCCATACGAGGACATTGTACATGAAGCCGTTTTTAGAAAAAAACAAAGACGAAATTGAATTTTTATGCTTGTTAGGTTTGACTAATCACAAATAGCTAGATGAAATAAAAAAAACTCATCAGGGAAAAGTCTGGCTCTCAGGAGGTTAATTTACTTTTATGCAAAAAATCAAGTTTCATATCGAAGTGATTAACGTTCTGCATTAAAATGTTCACAATCTATGCTGTTAAATAAATCTAACAAATACACTTTCGTTGGTTTGCTCTGTCAAATATTTCTGTTGTTTACATATTTCGGAATGTTGGATGCCCGTTGCATATTATATAAACAATATAAATAAAGATGTATGTGTAAGTCGTTGTAAATAAATGCAGTAAACCTGATCAAGTCTTGCTTTTTATGAATCTCTGAGGTAGGAGGGAGGAACCTCGTGTGCTCTTTGTCTGCGGTTCCTGATTTTCTCACCTCAGACAAAAAAATTTCAGCCCTCTGTGAATTAGGGGTTTAAATTCTCCATCTATTAAAACCAACCGTACTGTATATTTATAACCTCCACTCGCAGCTGTTTTCATTCAGCAATAAAAGCCAAATATACGCCGAAGATTTCAGGCCTGAATGTTTAAGCTAAATCAGACAAAGAGCTTTTTTTTAAGCATTAGCACATCTCTAACAAAGAGAAACCACCCACCGCCCCACGCTCCGCCTGCTCGGGGTCTTTTAAGGAGACGCTGCTGAGATGAAGGAGGGTATTTGGGTTCACCAGAATGAAGCCTTTTCTTTTTTTAGTCCACAAAACGGGGGTGTGTGTGTGCAGCTTCACACAGTTCTAATAAGCTGATAATGTTTAAATATACATTTGACAAGAATATACTTATCAGGATATATAACAGCGGGTATTGCTTATCCATCCATGTCAGTCATTGTTGTTGTTGTTTCTCATGCCGTGAATAACGTGGCACCTCAATCTCTAATCTGTAGTCTGTTCATAATCATGTGTCTTTCAGATCATGTTTTAAAAACGTCAACACCGAACCCTTTTCATATTACAGTGCAGCGCCTTTTTTTATTTAAGGTTTTCCTTCCTTTCTTACTTGTCTTTTTTTAAGTGTTTCCTATACATTCTAGAGAATTTAGGTGCATGCAAAAATGCACACTTATGTAAGTGCACTGTAATTTACTGCCTAGTGCTTGGTGTACTTATGTCTCAGTGCACAACACTACACTTTAGTGAATGACATTCTAACATTTGATCGTGGTTTTCTAGTCCGCCAGCTTTTTGTTTACCCCAGAAAATGAATCATTTCATTAACGCTACTTACATTTATATGAAGCAGTCACCGACGCTTCTGATTCGCCGATGGCTGCTATTAACCGGTCGAAAGTCCCGCCTTTTCCATTTTGCATGCAAAATGGCGTTCGTTTAGTGCGTGTCGTGTCCATCATTTCACGCATTTTTTCCAAGTACTTCCAGTGCACTGAGCTTTATAGTGTTTCTTAGACACACAAAAACATTGATCGATATGTCGAAGTGCACCGTTTGGGGCGCACCTTATAAGTTGTGTTGGATATACATAAATAAAAATGAGAATATACCTATCAGGATATATAACAGCGGGTATTGCTTATCCATCCATGTCACTCATTGTTGTTGTTGTTGTTTCTCATGCCGTGAATAACGTGGCACCTCAATCTCTAATCTGTTGTCTGTTCATAATCATGTGTCTTTCAGATCATGTTCTAAAAACATTTTTAAAACATAAAATGTTGTTTAGAACTTCTTAGGCAACAGGTTCTATGGCTTACTTTTGATAGTTTAAGCTAAAAATCACCCATACATCAATAAATCTGTGTAATAATGTATTACTTATAAATAGTAGTATTATTTATATATTATTTACGTAGACATGTAAGTATTTCCCTTCCCAATTGTTTGTTGGAAGTCCAAGAATGCATTACTGTTCTAAATTCTAAATGCTGATGGCATGTCAGGTACAAAATTTGTTTATAGATCCGTTTAATGCAGTAAAAAAATCAGAAATAAAACATTTCCAACGTTCAAAAAATAATTATAATATGTTCTGTATTTCTTGTGCCTATTTCTACGAATTAAACTGATTCTAATATATCAACAACAACAACAACAACAACAACAACAACAACAACAACAACAACAACAACAACAACAACAACAACAGTGAAAAACCCAAATAGGCTAAATTTGGGATCACCAAATGACCAAATCACATTGACATTCTGCCATTCATCAAAGTATAAAATGAAAACGAAGACTTCATCCTGTTGTTGGCACAGCTGGACAAGTGGATGGAACATTGAATATTTTGAAATGGAATACTTCTCTTTCATTTTCCCTTCCCCAAAAAATAAACGGTGGACTGGTTGCTCTGGATTGCCTCTAGGTGTGAGTGATTGAGTAAATGCGTGAGTATGTTTCGCTTTGTGATGGATCCGCTGTTCTAAGGTGTATTTCTGTCCAGCCTGATGTGGTGAAAAAACATTACAAATAGATGAAAACCAATCACAGCAAAAGCGTAACGGTGGAGACGGGTGGAGAGGATTTGTCTTTATTATTTTCATTGCATTTGGATTTATGAAATGTGTCCAGAAGGTTTTACATGTTAACAGAGAAACAGTTTGTAGTGTTGGTGCAGCTTAACCCTCAATTATTCATATAGAAATAATTAGGGTGACATTAACAGTTGCATATAGAGTTTGCAACCTGGTGATTGTGGTCCAAAAATTAATTTCTTTACTTCCCATGAGGAGTTTTGCATGTTATCTCCTGTGTCCTGTCTGTAGGTTGTCCTGGTTTACTAAATGCCCAGAATGAAGAGGATGTTTTATCATGTAATCCAATGTAATCATTGGATTTTACACTTGTGGTTACATTTACAACAGGAAATTGATTGGTTATTGATACACACGTCTATATGGAACACAACCATGGACAATTTAGTTTGTCCAGTTCACCCCACTCACATGTTTTTGGACTGATGGAGGAAATTGGAGCATCCACTGTAAACCAATGCAGACACGGAAAGAACCTACGAGGGGCGCGGCAGTATGAACGAAAAGGTTTAAAAGATCATTAAATGAAAACGGTTTTATTCTCGCATGCTGTATGGTTATAATTTGCCTGCTATATGTCATTTTGTTTAATCTCTTGAACAGCTGCATCCTCATATGTAAACATTATATTTCCGCTTCTCTGAACCATGACACTGATTCTTTGGCATTTAGCATTTCTAAAGCAAATATTGTATTTTTCACTCTGAGGTATTTATTTGTCAGCTGTTTACTCATAACTTTACATTTACACAGTTGTATAGCAATGTTTAGTGCTTGAAGTAAACAGTTTACATTGTTTGAACTTTTGAACGCTTTTTGTACGCTTGTTTACAGTTTTGTACATTTTCATTTTCAGAATTTACCCAAAGCGATGTACAATTGCAATGGGTTAAAGGCCTTGCTCAGTGCCCAACAGTGGCAACTTGGTGGTAGCGAGACTTGAACCAGTGACCTTCTGATCTTTAGCCCAGCACCCTAACCACTAATCCATCCTTCTGGGAGTTGCTTAGTAGGCCTGGGTTAGAATCCTGCCAACTTTCTGTGTGGAGTTTGCATGTTCTTCCCGTGTCTGCGAGGGTTTCCGCCGGGTACTCCTGTTATCCTCTCGGACAGACGTGCAGACAGGTCCATCTGCGATAGTGAAACTTTCCTGTGTATGTTTGTGTGCACGTGTGTGTGTGTGTGTGTGTGTGTGTGTGTCTCTGTACCTTGCAACAGACTGGTGACCTGTTCAGGTGATTAGTGTATTCAGCCAGTTTAGTGTGTCCCAACGTGACCCTAAAAAACTAGATAATGGATGGATGGATCTTTCTGATCCCAAACGGCAAGGATCATTTAAAATATCATTAAATAAACAAAAGAGTAATAAACTAGTGACCCCGAGAGATGACATTGTTTTGTTTATTTTTGTTGTTGTTGTTGTTTTGTTTTGCAAAAACAACTTGCTATACAAATGTTGTTATTTGTTGTTGTCATCCAAATCTTAAACAGCAGGGAAATTATAATAATATACAACGAGTCCTTAATAAATTAAAAAGAAATAAATAATAACGTAGACTTTATACTTAATAGAGCATTTTGTTGTGTGTAATGTGAATAATAAGTGTTGTTGTTGTTGTTGTGTCTGGTGCAGGGTGCATAACAGGTCCGTGAGCGCGCCGGGCGCGTGCCCGCTACGTTGCGTCGACGCGCGCGCCCGCGATTCCGACCTTTCCCCCAGTTCTCGAGCGCCGGGTTCATCGGGTTTACACTGACACCGCTGACTCCGGCGCCACGCCCCCCAACAGCCACGCACCCTCTGTGGTCCAATCAGATCCAGATCACGTCCTGAACACGCGCTGCCTTCGCTCTGATTGGTCGGCCTCTGCTACACCTTTGTTTTTGATTGGTCAGACGTTTACCACCCGCCAGACGGATCTGAATTTTGTTTCGGTGTTGTTGTTTTTTCTCGCTCACTTTCTGGCGCACTCGGCTGAAGCTGCTGTAATAAAAAAAAAAAGAAAAAGAGAAAAGAAAAAGAAAATAAAAATAAAAAGTGGCGACACCGATGAGAGAGGAGGGTGGAGGCTCGGTGTGCTTCTCGCTTTCTTACGGGGCTGTTTTGGAAGTTTTGGCTTCGAATGGCGACATTTGCATCGGTCCAGGTAAAGAATAAAGTTGCATCCTTTGGGTGTCGTTGACACACACACACACACACACACACACACACACACACACACACACACACACACACACGCTACAATATTTAATATGAATGCATGTTTTACTTTGCCTGTCTTGCTTTGCATACACTTTGTCTTCATGTTGGAAGACTGTTATTTATTCCCAACTGTTATATTACCCCAATATACGAATGCACTTAATATATATGTCTGTTTTAATTTGTGCTAGATAATAAAAAGTCATGCATATGACTTGTTGATACTTTTTACTCAATGCATTGTGACTTATTAATGCCAAGCTGTGCATCTTTAATGTCTGCAGACTGCGCATGTGCACCAACAGATGTTTGCTGTGCTTGAAACTGGAGATGTGTGAGAGAGTTGTGTTGTTTTAAATGATAGAATGCTTGGAGTTTTGTGTGCACGGTGTTCTGTGTGTGTGTGTGTGTGTGTGGTTGGATGTTTTTCTTTTTCTATTTTTGTTCTTGAAAGGAAGGAATTGTATTTCTTTCTTTCTTTTTTTTGGACCCTGTGCATTTATTTTATACAATGAAGTATCATCTAATCAAAGTCTGCAGCCTCCGATGTCGTTTTTGTGTGTATTTTCTTTCTACGTCCTTTTACGGGTGTCTAATTTAACTTAACATAGTTCTGGTTCACTCTTCAGTCTGTTTTGGATGATGGGAGCTTTTCCAGCAGACATGTGCTGCAGAGATGCTGAAGCTTTCGGGCTGAATAGTCTTTATTCTGGTTTCTCTTTGTCTCTTTAAAGTCGACTTTGTGCCAGCATTATGCCAGGCATGTGTATGTCTTTATGCATGCATGCATCCGAATCTGGATCGAGGATTGGTCAGTAATCTATAGGTACTCATTGACACCTGGGAACCTGATGCTCAGTCTTCTTCTTATTCTGCATGGTATAGCATGATGTCATGATGTTATATGATACGGATAATGCAATATAGGCCACTGGACAGCTTAATAATCGTGGTTTGTCATAAGTAGTGTAAATGGTTACAAGTTTGCAGGTGGAATCTGTGCATTGCTGCAGGATGATGGTGATCTGGAGAGCTGCAGGGACCATGCAGTAAGAAAATATGAAATCAATGTTTTGGTGAACAAACATCACTGTCAGATACAAACGTACGATGATGATGATGATGATGATGATGATGATGGCACCACTTTAAGAACCAAACATAGTGCATTTGTAGAAGACTTAAACCTAAAATCTGTTTTCCCCCCAGCTCCTAATTTTGGGAGTAAATGTTTGATAGTAATAGGTTCCTGTCCCCAACTGGACATGAGCACAAACGGGACTTAATGAGGGCCAGAGGGAATACTTGATTTACCAAAATAAAAAAGAAAATAAATCAAAGCATTCACAATTTTTATGCCTCCTGAAGCAAGATTTTGATATATTATTTCTCATCTTGCCGAAACAGTAGATTTAATAAACGTCACATCAGTGTGTGTGTGTGTGTGTGTGTGTGTGTGTACGTCTTGATAGCAGTCTTTACAACATTTTTAGTGTATTGACTTTTTTTCATGCATCTTTTAACAATTTGTTAAAATATACAAAAAAAATACTATAAATTGTAATGATTGTGATGAGAAAAATGTTCTACGTTTAAGAAGTTTCATCCTAAATTTAACAGACTGTACAGATGTTGCCAGTCATTTTATAGTCTGATGACCTAGATGGGCAGTTTGTTATGATATGGCCACCTTGTGTTTTTAATTAACTTTGGATTTATGGATATTTTCAGTTTGTACTGCTACTCATGTATCATTAATGTTTTTGCTATTGTATTTGATTCCAGGAAAATTCATCTTTGTGTAAATATTAATTTAAAATGATTTTCTTGAAATGTGCTACAGGTTTCCTAAAGCAGATTCAACCTTTGTTTTTGGTTATCAACAATAATTGTGTTTTATTACCGGGGCACCAGTTCATTCAGTGCGGAGAGTTTTTACTGTGCCACTTTTGACCCGAAATCTGCTTTTCTTTTCTCTTGGGTTGCAGAGCAAGCTTACGTGCATCTCTGACGTGATGATGGAGACGAACTGCCTGAACAATGAGAAGCTCAGATCCTCCACTCTGGAATATCATGACCTCGAGGCAGCCGAAGTTCTGGTGTGCATGAGCTCCTGGGTGCAAAGGTCACGCAAGACTCGCCCGCTTACGCCCACCTCCGACTCCTGCGATTCAGTCAGCCCGCACCCGGATACCCTGGAGTCTCCCAAAGATCTGGTCTCCCTGTCCTCATTAGTAAGTCACCGTGTTAAATATAAATTATTTAATTAATTGTTTCAATAGTAACTAAACTGTAATGTCATGGACTACAAAAGAATTTCTATATTATATGATATTATGGGACCAGTGACAATATTCTAATCTGGTTATTCATGCATCTTTCATTTGTGTTTCTGTTCCATTCTTTGTATCATGGATCAGTTTCACTGCAGTGTGATACTGCTCCCACCTAGGGGGATAAAACATATGACACCTAAAATGATTTGCAAATAAAAGAAGTAGTTATTATTTAGTAGTAGTAAATATTTATTCTTTCTATGTTGCTTGGTAATAAATGACCCAGTGCTTGGGTTTCATTGATTTAAATCATGATTTTTTGTACAGTTTTACCTTTTTTAATGTAAAATCTATATTATATATATTCCATACTTCAAAACAAAATGACATTAACATTCTCCAGCCCGAAATATTTTGATATCGCTCTATATGAGCATAGGGTTTGTGGCATTGCAGTGGGAGAAATTGTTCTCAACGAGTTTTTGGTCTTTTAATATTTCATTCTAAACACTAATTTATCTTTTCCTTTTTCCCACGCCAGTGCATGACCCCACCGCACAGCCCCAGCTTTGCCGAGACCTGTACAACATCCACCATCGTGAGCACAATATCTCATGCGACAAACTCAAACCTCAAAGCAACATGTCCTGTTTTGGCCAAAAGGGTAGAAAGTTCCTGCAGCCTCCAGACTGACACCAATGCATTCCCAACAACCTCTGCACCACCACTAGCCTCTGAGCCTCTGGCACAAAGTAGGCCCACCAGTGTTATAAGACATACAGCAGACACATCTGTAGATCATCACATTCCATCCCTGGACACAGCACAGGTTAGACCGGGAATGTCTGAGAGTCCTGTCCATCAATCTGAAATCAAAATCGACTCTGAAACTCCGATCATTGTGCCAGCTGAAGCGCAGATCTGTAGTAGTCCTCTTACTGCGCATATAAAGAGTATCATTCCCTGTCTCACCACTACAGCTCCTCATACCTCTGTCGCCATGCCTCAATCCCCCATAGCCAGTCCTCCTGTTCTGTGCCAGGTATTTCCGATGAACGGGCAGACCGGAATAATCTCTGCTATCGTTCAGACTCACGTCCAAATGCAGACTGCTGGCGCAAAGCCCATTCTTCCTCAATCCACTTCTTTCCCACAGCCACTTCTTATGGGCCCTTCTGTAGCTCAGGGTACGGTGATGCTTGTAGTTCCTCAATCCTCAGTGACTTCACCCCCACAGTGTCCACAAAATGTTGTCACAGTTGGCAACACTAAGCTCCTCCCACTGGCTCCTGCACCGGTCTACATGCCCTCGGGCCACAGCGGGGCCACCACACATGCTGACTTTTCTCGCAGGCGCAACTACGTCTGCACTTTCCCAGGATGCAAAAAAACCTACTTCAAGAGTTCTCACCTCAAAGCGCATCTGAGAACACACACAGGTTAGTATTTATTCGATACAGTTCAAACATACCCTGGTGCACATTTAGATCATGAATTATGTACACACTGTGCACCAGACTTACTTCTTTCCAACCAAACTGGGCATAATAAAAGCATTTAAATGTCCATCGTGTCATAAAGTTTGCTCGTCAGAAAGAATCATTAACCCAGACATGTGGTTGGAAGCACAGCAGGTCAGCTATGACTATGACTGTTGGGACTAATCAATGATTCAAATAAACAATTTGCTTAATGATGTTTTATTTACATTAATCTATGAGGATGGAGCCACCAGGTAGGAGGAGAATAGATAGACCAAGGAGGAGGTTTTTGGATGCAGTGGTAGAGGATATGAGAGTAGTAGGTGTGTCCATGGAGGACACTCAGGACAGGGCTAGATGGAGGAGTTTGATCTGCTGTGGCGACCCCTAATGGAAAAAAAAAGAAAAGATCTTCGTTATTTAAATAAGTATTAGGTTTATGTTGTACTTGTCGTTTTTTCATTCTTATTTTATTGATACACACACCAAGGCCAAAGTACAGGATTGTGAGAATCTTGAGTCTGACTTTTTAAAATGCTTTCTGATGTGTTTGTTTCTGTTTCATAGGTGAAAAGCCATTCAGTTGCCACTGGGAAGGTTGCGAGAAAAGATTTGCGCGCTCTGATGAACTCTCCAGACATCGGCGCACTCACACAGGCGAAAAGAAGTTTGTGTGTCCTGTGTGTGACCGTCGTTTCATGCGAAGCGACCACTTGACCAAGCATGCGCGCCGTCACATGACTGCCAAGCGGTCCGCCGCATGGGCCACTGACGTTTGTGACCTGAACAAAATGGCTTCCTCACAGGGTCCATCAACACAGTCTCCCTCAGTCTCCCTCAGTGTACTCATACCTGCCTCAAACTAGACCAAACCTCTGGCCTAGACCATTCACTCACCTCAGGACAATATTCCACTTTCCAGGGGGAAAAATAAAAACCAAGGCTGCTACGAATTCACGAACAAAACAAACCAAACTTGCACTGGATTTCCTTCCAACCACGGTCATTTAAAAAGACTTATTGTTTACTTTTTTATATAAGTTATGTCACAACATGTATGCACTCCATTTGCCAAAGTCTTTGTCTCGTCCGTTTCTTTATTATATAATGCTGTATATGTGTACATAAGTGTAACTATCGTATATTAATGTAATATGTATTTAAACATGCATTTATTGACAGTGTAGGAATAAATGTTAAGTTTCTGTAAAGTGAACAGTATTCTTACCTGTGATACTACCTATCCTGCTTTATGTAATATTTAATATGGACATAAATAAACCATCATCTTTATCTAATACTTTGCCTTTTCTTGGTTGAGGTCACAGTCTATCTATCTCTCTATTTTACCCTTCAGTCGACTTCGACCCTGGGTTACTCTGTGGACCGCTACCGATCCCCAGAGTATCTCGG
>JAOTRQ010061670.1:0-7500 GCA_028565875.1 Hoplisoma paleatum
CCTGTAGAGATACAGGGTTGGGGAAAGACCTGGCAACCTACCCTGTAAAATGAAATTGCCGAAATACTCTGGGGATCGGTAACGATTCACAGAGTGACCCAGGGTTGATTTCGACTGTAGGGTAAAAATCATCATCATATGTAAATTAAAATGTAATGTAAATGTTTTGAAGGACTTTGTGAATGTGTTTAGTGTAAATGTTTAGTTAGGTTGATGAGGGCTCTGTGAAAGTTACAGCTCTTCTTGGCACGGCTAGGAAACCATATCTTTGCTCATCCTGCTTTGTGAAAAACAGAATTTTATCTAATATTTGTGATGATGTAAAAGCATAAAATTTATTGTAAAATATGTTAACAAATAACGTAGCAGAAAGAACTGATAACAGAAATTGATAGTGTGTTTTGTTTATACATATTATTGTCAGGATAATAATAAAATAAAGCTTTAACTCTACTTACATATCTCTCATCCGCTTCCTTGCCATGAACAGTAGGTACAGATTCCTCCTGCACTATAAGTCCGCTGTTCATATTCAAAGTTCACAAAATTTCTGTAAAATGTTACTGTAAAACTCTTAAAGATAATGCAGGACTTTGCTTTGTCTGTAGACATTATTCATGCTTACTTATCCACATTGTTTATGGAAGCTCTTTTATTATGCCAGCAGCTTTGATCATGGTCACGTTTTCCTGTACACTATATGTATGATGAGTAAACGCCTGTTTATATCACCCATGTGTCTCTAAGCCCCCTGGCACTCATTCTAATGTACCCTAGGTCGGACAGTAAATGTTGCTTAATCACAGTAAGATACAGAGACTGAGAGGTAGGCCGGGCATGTTCAGAGTGGTTAGTCAGTTACCAGTCAGGAGATTGTGAGGTAATTAGCTGCTTGTTATCAGAGACCTGGGTGTTACTCCCGCTGGACGGCTGCCGGGCTGACATGGGGAATGCCATTTCTTGGGCCGATGTCCTAGGTGTCGGTTACGGTACTGGTTCTTGTGTGTGACAGAGCCTTGGCTGCACCTGTCTTAGATCTAAGGGTTTGTTCTAATCTATTTTCCCCCTTTACAGGTTCTAGAACCTTTGTTGGAATAGTGGGTAATTGTGGGGAATAGCTGGGTTATTTGCATTATTTTGTCTAAAAAACTTGTATCCTGCTTTAGTCCTCCTTCCCGTATCGTAATAGTTTTTCCAAACCAAACTATTTTTATTAATTGACAGAAAATTGATGGATGGATTTAATTCAAACTTGGAGTGTTAATTGGAGCAGTAGAGACCCACATGGAAATACAAAAACACGTAAAATACGAAAAGAATTATAGAATTAAGCGGTAGTAAAACTAGATAATTGATGAATTGATGAAAGTTTTCTGTCAAGAATTTGTGGTGTATTACCGCCATCGTGTGGATCATTGCGGTAGTGTCCAGTATTCGAAAATAAATAAATAAATAAATAACTACAGAAAGAAGCTTAAACAAACATAAAACTTTGGACACTGTGATTTTAATTAATTATAAAAAAGTTTAGCTTTTGTAAAAGGTGTCATCTTATTTTTATTGAATTTGATCAGAAGGGATGTCAGATGTGATTGTGTAAAGAACTGGATTAAACAAAAAGCAGAAAGAAGAGAATATGCATCCATATCTAAGTTCTCCTTTTAATCCACACAAGAGCAGCAAAGCCAAACAGAGCATTGTGTTCTTAATCTGCCATATGTGGGCTATTTTCAGCCGGAACATATTGTACTTCTGTATTTAATTATTATGCATTAATGCTGGACCCTTAAACAAGACTTCGTATCTGTCATATTGTCATTTGCTTGGATTGTAGAGGGTGATTATTGTGAATAACTTTAAATAAAAGCATTTGATGAAGGCCGTACATGTAAATTAATTAGTGTTTCATGATATATGTTTCAGAATTACAATTACAACATTCTGTAGTTTTCATTGGCTGTTTCTTGTTTTTACTTAACATACAAGTGTATTAGCAACTTAACCCGCAAGCATCTGGTCACCAGAGCATAATGATTTAATTCGACATCGATTATATTCATGATGGTTATTACTTTTCACACAATTCATCAATTGACCAGGTAAATGTGCGCCATACCTCAATTTCCCTGAGGGAACCACCCAAAGGGATTAATAGTTCTATCTATCCATCCATCCATCCATAATGATAAAGACTAAACAAGGTTATAAAGCAGCAAATGTTTAAACTCATCCCTCATTGTTTGCTGTGAGGTTCTATTTTAGTTTTTCAATTAGTTTTTAAAAACATTTAAATATTTAAACAAGCTTGCAACGGTCCGACCTGCAAGTTATTTAACTTAACTCAATATAAGTAATTAATTAATATAACTCATTTAACAAGCTAATACTTGCTTTTTTCATCTAAAGTCCTTTGTTTTACCACACACTTAAGACACTTTACACTCAGCGAAATGCACTGACATATGACATTGATTCCAAGTAGTACTTAATCTGTATTTTATGCTAAATTGTATTTATTTATACATTATATACACTGCTCACAAAAACTAAGACACCATTCAAAATGAATATGAATCGATAAAAAGAAACGTGGTTTTTTAAATAAACAAATTAAAAAAAATCCAACAGTGTAGTTGGCAACACTATAATAGCCACAATACATGTAGCTTACACTTAAAACTCCTGCAATAATGGGTTAATTAATTCACAGTAGCAAATAATTAACTTTTTTCTTTTTAAATCTAAGATAATAGTTCTCAATCCCAAGAGAACACGGGAAAACAACCTCAGACATAAACTGTATTCCAGTTAGAAATACCTAAAATGTTTGTTTCTAGATTTTACAATTTTGCATGTGAAATTTACATTTTTAACATTTAATAGATGCTTTAATAGATCCAAAACGACGTAGTTATGACTGAATATGATTTAAATCAACTGTGGGTTAAGAACTTTGCTCAGGGACCCAACAGTGGCAACTTGGTAATGTTGAGCTTGTCTAGCTGAGTCCCAGCTATGGACTGTTTAGCTGTCCAGGGTATAATTATATAATTATATAGATATCTGGGGAAACAGAACCAGCACAACAAGTGAAGGTAATCCATAAAAAAGCAATTATATTCTATAAACAATGTACAAACAGTTCAAATACAAGTACAGGTTAATAATTAACTCGATTCACAATACAATCTGAATAAAAACAATCTGAAATATAATTTATTGATATTAAGCAAGAGTTACTATTATGAAACAACATTCATCAATTCTAAAAATGCTTCTTTTTGTCTCTCTTAATGAGCTGCTGTCTGTTGGCTTTGGTTTTATGCTGCATGGATGAAATGCTCTTCAAAGACTCCTTCTTTCCTACACTGATCTGCTCCACTCCCGCCTTCCACTGCAGCAGCTGTCCATCCTCTCCACCCGTCAGCAAACACCCCATCTGACCGTCCCACTGGAAACACCTGACCGTGGACGAATGTCCACCTTTCAGTGATGTGACCAACTTCAGTTCAGTTTCACTGCAGCCCAGCAGGTGGAGCTCTCCACTGTGAGATCCTCCCAGTACAAGGAGACTCCCTTCCTCCTCCAACCATGTTCCTCCTATTAAGTAGTCCAGTGAAGTTCCTTCAGATAGAGTGATCAGAGTCCGAGCGTCTGATGAACTGAAGAGGGTGTATGAGTCCTCGCCATCCAGTTGTGACAAATCCCAAAGATAGAGACCTTCATCATGAGTCACACACAGAAGCTGGTCTGTATTTTTACCTGTCAATCAAAACATACCGATACATTTAATACATTTACAGTTAATACATTTCATAAACATTCACTACTTACAGGTCACATCAAAAATGCAGAATTTCTGTGTGGGTTTCTCTAATAGTCTAATTTTTACTTACCTGACCAGCAGAGGGCGCTTGCAGACGAGCCACAGTTAAATGTAGTGATGAGAGAATCGTCTTCTCCTCCCAAATTCAAGTCGAACACGTTCACCAGACCGTCTGTGGAACCCGAAGCCAGTCTGTCTGCCAAAGTCGGGTGGAAATACACAGCCGTGATATCATCACTGTGAGATTCAGAGTACACCCCCAGCAGTCCTTTCTTTTTGGCTTCACCTCCGCTTCCTTCTCCCACCATTCGTGCATCCCAGAAAACAAGGAAACTGTCCTCCTCCTCCACCTGCTCTGTGCCAGCACAGAGGACCGAACCATTACAGCTAACGTCAAACGAGCAGTAGGAATGAGCCGGCTTGCTCCTAAAGACTCGGATGGAGATGGAACCTGGCTGACGTACATCCCAGCATTGTACCGTTCCATCAGAGGAACCAGTGAATAGAAGATCAGGAGAGGATGGAGAGAATCGAACCCCAAAAACTGATCCCGTGTGGCCGGTGTATTCTCCACACACCTGAAGGGTCTGTTTGTTGTGTAGACGAACAGTATGATTCGAAAGGCTCACTGCTATCAGTTCAGCGGCAGATTTGGGTGACGAGGCCAAATCCAGGATATATGATGGTTCCTTTGGCTGCACACGTCGTGAGATTGAGAGGGTACTGAAGGTGTCTTCAAGTGAATCCATGATACTTGTAATTCCTAACGAAAAGAAATTAGTTATGTCATCAATGTTCATTGATCAAAACAAACGTAAAGCCAAAGTCTGTCGGAACACTTTTGCTAAAGAGTCCATGTTTTATGCACTTTACTTGAAGCCATGGATCACCACATGCCGTCACTTGCAATTCACCAATTTTGTGGTATTTCCATTATGGTAATTTGCCCATAACCTGCTACACAAGTTAGTATAAATGAGTACAGGCAAAAAAAATAGTGAGAAAACCTTCAGTATCCCTTCAGAATTTCTATGAAACATTTTTTGAAGCACCAGATTACAAGATTCACCCACTAATATGGGCCTGCTAAATTAATTTGTTCATTAACAGACACAAAAACAAAATCATTGAGTATCTATTGGAAATTTTAGTACACCACAATCACAATCTTAGCAGAGAAGCCACACTTCTAATGAACAAAAATTCAATCACAACTGAGTCTCATCATTAATCGGGCGTCGAGCAGACACTAGACCACATTACTTAACAAAGAATAGCTCTTGTCATATCAAACTGTTAACAATGGCACCAGATGGAAGAGAAATGTCATCCTGAAAAAGATGACGACCCCTGGGACTCTTTGGACTGACAAAACCACAATAAGGTTTTTTTAATGGTGTCAAAATGTGTCTGGATTTTGCCTAAACTGATTCCCACCTTTTTGGACCATTTACAAAAGCTTTAAGGTGAAAAACTATTTCATGTGATAATGAAGTGCAGAATTCATGATCGGCTCATGCTGCTCCTTCAATTAAAACATTTTTGATGGTATCAAAAAATGAATACAAAGCTTTTATTAAGGTAAATGTTTATAATTGACCACTTGTTTTGAATGTGTTTAATGAGAGTAGTTATGACAGTAGAAACACTAAAATAACAAGAATATCACAGGTATGGTATATTTGAGTTAGATTATATTTATTTCAGTGATGAAAAATGAAAATACATAGACTATTCTTACTGCAACTTCTATGACTAAACTGAGACATGATTTGATGTAATGCCTTTTTTGGCAATTTTCAAAATCACATACCCGGCTGTGAAACTGATTTGGTTCGAGACGCTAACCTACTTCGTTTGCTTTTATGTCTATTTCTGGTGTAAAGATTCTAAATTTGCATCTAATCGAAACATCCCGACTGTAGGTGTTTGTGTACAGGAATTTGCAATGGGCACTTTGAATGAAAGTACTTTGCATCGTCACTTTGAAAAGTTTGGTGTAGTCTGTTTTGACAATCACCTCATCAAACATAAGAAGTAATCTAAAAGAAGGGATTCCTGGTTGCTTGTCCTTCCTCGGACCACTGTCAGTCAGTTCTACAGATTTCTAGGCTTTTCAAACAGTCCTGTACTGAAAGTCTTCAGTAAACTGGGCTTGTGATCAGAAGGTTGCCGAGAGTCAACAGGTCACGACTGAAGTGTCCTCTAGCAAGGTACTTAACCCCTAACTGCTGGCTGCTCACCCTGCCCTTTTACGTGTGCTCACTGCTGCCCCCTAGTGCATTTTCACTCGTTTGTAAATGTACGTTTAACTGAATGGATTGGGTTAAATGTAGAGGAATAATTCCTGTGTGTAAAAAGTTTTTCACTGTAGTGAAAGATATTTCTAATTAGGTATCAGAACAGTGGAGTGATCCGCGATATTGATTTGTAATCTATTTTACACCAGCTATACTTACTGATATAACCTTCATTTTTTTCCCTATTTGTGGCTAGGATGACACCCAGCAGATCAGTGAGAGAAACCATTTTTTAAACAATGAAGTTTTGACTCTCTGGACGGGTGTGCTAGTGTAAAATTGTACGACCTGGATTAAATCGTAAAATTAAGATTGGACAGTAACCAAGAAGGTCCTAGGTTTGATTATCAGATTTATGGGAGAAGTTTGCATGTTCTCCGTGGGGAATTGTCCACGACTGCGTATGACATTAAACACTTGACTCTTATATTATTATTAAAAAATACTAAACTACAGACGTTCAAAGTATATGCACACTGAACTTTACCACACGATTTTTAAATAGTTAAAACAGTGAAAAACCAGTGAAAAATAGTGTTAGTGTCAGTAAAGTGTTTACGTTAGTATTCGTGTTAATTATCCTCGTCAGTGAGAGGAGAAATGCAGGAAACAGCGTTACTCCATTTTATAAGTAGTCAATTAAGCAGGAATATTAACCTTGAATTTAAACTAGAAAACAAAATATACACATATGTAAAACAAACACATACAAATAACAGGAGTCAACCTTAAATAGCGCACGTTTAGCTCCCCTTCAATTGAGTGTCAAATGACCGAGCGATGACTACTTAAGTACACTACACGTGCTATATAGACCATTTGCGCGTGTACACCCTTTCTAGTGCACTAAAGTTAAAAGATAATCGTTTGAAACGTTACCGCTTGTTGTGCAACAGTATAAACTGGTCGGAAGCCTTTACAAGAGACGAGTTGTTCCAATCTAGGAACGTTTATTTTAGGAACCTGAACGTTGGCGTTGAGAAACCACATTTTACAGTATTCAAGTATTTACAGTATTCACTAACAGTAACATTAATAATAATCGATTACCAAATTGCAGTAATAAACATTTGTGACTCTTGTTCCTTTATAAACCAGTCAAATACCAAACAATTTCACAAATGTTCCACAAAGTGAGTTAACTGATTTATCTCGACAAATATAGGTCACCATTAAGGCTGATTAATATTTTAATAGTTTAATCAATGCTGTCACACCACAGAGCGTGTACAGTGCCGCGAACCCTCTCCGCATAGCCTTTGTGCCTCCAACATGTTCCAAAATGCAGGCCACAAACGAAGCACTATAGCAATCAAAACAATGGAGCACACACACACACTTAAAGTTAAAGTAGTCGCTTGCTGTATATGGCAG
>JAOTRQ010061681.1:0-13493 GCA_028565875.1 Hoplisoma paleatum
AGCAGCAACCGGTAGCCAGTGTAGTTCAGTAAGCAGTGGTGTGACATGAGCCCGTTTTGGATGGTTGAAGACCAGACATGCTGCAGCGTTCTGGACTATCTGTAGTGGTTTGATAGTACAGGCTGGGAGACCCGTTAGTACTGCTTTTAATGATGTACTGACACACACATGGATGATACATGTGTATACAAGGTAAACTTAATACTGCAATACACACATGATGAACTGACTGACACGCACACACACACACATGGTGGTCTGATACAGATGCATACATGATAGACACATACACACACACACACAGTGGTGTGTTGCATATGCATACATGATGGACTATCACAGACACATGATGGATTTTACCATACACATGATAGACTGACGCATATACACACATATGTGTGACACATATGACACACAACACAACTACAGATATATCCTGCTGCTATATTACTGTGACACTTTTATCTTCATCATAGCTTCTTCTTTGCACATTTATTCCAACCTGGAATGCACAAGTTTTTTAACCAATACTTGCATTTTTGGCAGCTTACTCTTTTATATCCTCTTTACTTACGTTTCTACCTCATACACCGTTTACTCAGTATCATGTACGAACACTCATGCATGTCATCTCTTATGACTTATGTTTAGATGATAAATGTTTGCATTATAAATATATGTTTGTATTTATTGTGTACCTGTACTGTTTATTGTATTGTTTTGCTCTCTCTTCTTTTCTCTTGCTAGCGTGTTTGCTTCAGTCAGAGCTGGTGAATTATGAGCGAGTGAAGGAATATTGTTTGAAGGTTCTGGGCCATCAACAGGACCATTTTAAAGCCATGTATCGTGCCGGCATCGCCTTCTACCACCTGGGGGACTATGAGTGCGCCCTGCGTTACCTTCGTGATGCCAAAGGCCGTGAGCCCACAGGTATAAATGTATAAACGTTTAAAAGTCATTTAATAAGTATAAATAATGTTTTTTTAAACCTTTGCCTGATTCGACTTGTGGTCCTTTTACTTGCACAGTTATAATAGGCCATAAACAGTTTATAATGCAAATGCTAATAAATACCTCTAAACTCTTCTGCTTTAAATTGACGTATAAAATAACCAAAAATGATGCGTTGTTTATACCGCCGTGTAACAGTTATTCAGCTTCTAGACTGCAGGATCTAATGTTAGGTTACAGCCTATTAATACCGTTCATTAACTTCGAAGTGTTTAATAAACACCACCTAGAGACTTAACAGTAACAGGTTTAAGATGATGTCCAAGGCCTTCAATGGATGTTCCAATGTCTGACCATGCCAGGGTTGTAAACCCAGTAACAAGCTTATTAGACATAATACAGCTTATAACAGCTTTCACTTTTCAATGAAGCCTTCACAGGGTGCCTTATAAGAAGTTTATTTTCTTTTAGATTACATAGCATTGCATTTAGCCGCCGCTTTTATCCAAAGCGACTTACAATGAGAAGTACAAGAACACAGGAACATAATGTTCATAAGGAACATAATGTTCATAAGGAACAAGTAAAAGAGGACATCATTGTACAGCTGAGGGCTTCTTAATTACTTTTGTCATAGAAAATCTTTAACTTTTAGAATTAGTTTACACACTTCCTAGCAACCGATGGAGCTATATTACCTGAAATGTATCATTCAAATGATAGAATAGTGTGATTTACTACTTGAGTGTGTGATGTCTCCGGTTCGACGATGGCATTGCCATGCACTGATTTCCAAATCTGTGTTGTTACCTGTCTGCCACTGTATCACGACATCTATTAAGAACAAAATGAATCTAATCTACAAGCTTGTGTATTATTAAGTACAGCGGTACAGTGGTGTGCACGTACTCGATAGGCCAAATTCATAGGTAGCACAACTCGACTAAACAGGTCCCGGGTAAGGTCTAATGAGCGATTAGGGAGCAGCATAAAAGATTCCCAATTATTAAGAGCATGTTGTGATACTTTTTTACCAAGCACTGTGCATTGTTGCATACAGACGTATTGACTAGTTGAACATATATTAGGAAAAATGGATCGTTTTATATCGTTTAATGCTCAGCATCTGTTTTTAATCCTTCTGCAGATACCAATGTGCTGCGCTACATCCAACTGACAGAAATGAAGATGAGTAAGAGCGGTCAGCAGGTGCGGGAAAGCAACAAAGAAGCTTTGGCTTAATCTGCCCAAGCTGCTGTTTATCTGACCATTCTCCTCTTCATATATCTTTTCCTCAACGCCCTCCTGTACTTCGGACTACAAGGACCCCTTTACTGTGCCCTGTTCTTGAAGATAGATTGCTTCTGGCACAGATGACAAACATCTTAGACTCACTTGCCCTCTCGCTCCTGTCTGACTCATTTCTTTCCCTTTAAAATCAAACCGCCCCGGTGCTGTTTCCCAGGTATTGACTGACAACCATAAATGTAAAAAGAAAACAAATAAAAGAAGCAATGAGTGGGTCTGAAGAAAAGCTTACGCGGACTTTTAATGGACTTTTAGCAAATGTCTGGGAGTCGAATAAGCAGTAAAGTGTAGCTTTAGACAAGCAGAGATGTTTTACTGTGTGGCCAACATCCGTTAGAGCACATATCAAGAGCCACAAATGCTTATTAAGGATCTATGAATACACAGACGATGCTTAGACTCGAGCATAAACCCGTGCGTACCTGCTTTCTTAAGAGAGAGGACACTAAAGAATGCAATTCAGTTTCATTGCAATCACTTTTAGATGCATTTTCATTTTCCAGGTTCTCTTCCGCTCCACGACGTTTCTAAAATGTGGTTAAATTTTAACTTTTTAACGTTTCAATTTAAGGGCTAATTCGTGCATTTGTAATTTGTCCTTTCACACGAGTTAATTTCATTTCATTTAGACTAATTGTATGTTGTTAAGGATAGAAACAGAAATCATGGAGTTAAGAGGCTATTAGGGAACCCACATGTTGTTTGGTCATCTACCGGATAGTAAAACGTCTCGTATCGTTTATAGAGAGCGTCATATTATAATGCACACTTGCTTACCTGCATCACATAATCATAACTTAATGTTATATAATATTGTTATTCTGCTTTACGGCCTACACGATTATACTGTGGTCAAGCATGTCAGCGGTTTTGATCACTGGATGCGAGTGCAAAATGTCTCATTCATCTTAATACATAAAACGTAAATCTGTGATGTCATAACACACACACATACACTCATACAGTCGCTCTGTTACTTTCTCACATACACATTTAAACTATTCACTCTTTTTGCAGAATTATTCATATATTATCGTTTCTTTTCTGTTTTCAAACTTTTTCATTCATTTCCTTTTCTGTCCTTCATCAGGATTATTTTTGGCTCCGAATAAAAGAGAGAGGGGAGTGGGGGGACGACGACCCAATAAATGTCATATATAAAACCGTGTCAGTGCGACTCTGGGGACGGCGAGCGGGTTTTGGAGAGACTGATGAGAAGATGTAGAACAGCGAGAGCAGGAGACGGAAAAAAAACGATGTGCTGGTGAGATACTGATGAGTGTAAATCAATACGGTACAGCACGACCTGAGAAACAAAGTGCTTACTTTATGGTTTCCACTCTCTGCAGTGCTTTTCTAGAATCTTCTGTATTATATTTCGTCCAATCTTTTTTGGACTTTGTAAAAAAAAAAGAAAAAAAAGAAAAAGAAAAACTTTTGGTTGATTATTGATTATTATTATTTCTTTTTTTACCAATGATTTTTAAGGGGAAAGACTATAGCGATGCATCTGTGGAGTCTTGAGTCATTAGCTCTGTTAAACACGTCTCTCATGTCCCTCTGTGACGGTCGTCCATGGTGAAGTTTACTACACAGATGGTTATGATTCAAGCCTGGTGTTTTTTGTCAGAAGCACAAACGGGGGATCGGATGGGCGCAAACGAAGCGCTTTACTGTGTTTGTTTTCTTTGATGTCACTTGAGGTAGGTGTTTGTCAAATGTTCAAGTAGATACGTGTGCTTTTGAAACAGCTGTACAAAACAATGGTTGTGAAAAGCTTTACCGGATCGTTTCAATGTATGAGAGACTAAGAAAACTAAAAAGAGTATGAAAATATATTTAAAAATCAAATGGAAGGGGGGGGGGGGGGTCAGACTTGTACCAGTGTACCGTGTTACTGATTTCTCTTCTGTTTATTGCTGTTTTTATGATGTCATATTTTCAGTCTTGTCGAAATAGCGCTCCCACAGGTTTTAGGGTACGACCTTTGACCTCCCAAAGGTGGCCGAAAGTCATAGGCAATGTAAGTGGAAGGACGGAGTGAGGTTACCCAGCAGACCTGAACACGACCGAATGATTTTTTGTTTTTCGTTCTGTTACGGACTCTCTTAACCTTCTGGTCAGTTTGATTGTTGTTCCACCGGCTGTGCTTGGACCCCTGAGCAAGCAAACACGACGCATCAAATTCTTTCTCCTGAACATCGAAAGACTTCGGAATTGGTTTCATTTAACTGCAAGTCCCGGAATGCACTATTGGCTGATTGGTATTTAGAAGCTATAAATAAACTGTAAAAAAAGACTTGTTGTACTGTCTTTATAATCTTTAATGTATCGGCACCATTTATCCCCAAACTCACAAGGATTTGAACGTAAGTGGACATTCTTGAAATTCCCAGCGAACAATGCAAACATCTCTGTTGTGAAATGGCTATTTTATCGTCCGCTTAGGGCCCCATAATTACTCTGGCTGGGTCTGTGGTTTTCTACCAATTGGGCCGGGCTGGTTAGAAATTGGCACGAGTAAAGACTGTGGTGGGTGTCCAGTATCGTTTTCGGGCTCGAGACCATTGATGCAATCTGGCAACCCCGGTTTGTAAACTAATGAGGTGAAGTACTGTGGTATTTAAGGGCCCACTCTGTCAGGGGGCTTTCTGTGCAGAGTTTGCATGTTCTCCCCGTGTCAGCGTGGGTTTCGCCCGGGTGCTCAGGTTTCCTCCCACAGTCCAAAAACATGCACTAGGTTGATCGAAGATGTGAAAAATTGTCCTATCGATTTACAAGATCGCCGTTGCGATACGGGATTGGAGAAAGACCTGGCAACCTACTCTTTAAAAAACATTTGCTGAGACCCCGAGAGTCGGAAACGACCGGATACGGGTAAAAGTAAGTTTCTTACTAAAATATTCACAGACTTGGTGGGTAAAACATCTCCTGGTTGGGAGCAGATGTTCTTCAAATGTTCTTCATGACCCCAGAATCTTTGTGTGAGTGAATTCTCACACTCATGCTGTGGGCTTTGATACGTTCTCTATTCCCATACCATGACAGATGTTTGATTTTGCACCTTAAATCAAAAACAGTCCAAGTGGTCCTTATTATTCATACTAGATCTTATTTTCTAGGAAACATAACAGAGTAAAACGATATAAAAAGATCATCAAAACAGGTTAACTGGTTAAGAATCTGGATTGTGGAGCTGTATTTAATGTCTACAGGAGGAGATCGAAGCCAGGACCGTCTTATTGTGATGTCACAATGCCACCCAAACCGTTTCACTCACGTCACTACGAGAATAAAGCTGTATTTATTCCCAACCCAACCAGTTAATTGTAAACACATTCCCTGTGCGAAGAATTAAAAATTCCTAAATGACTGTACAGCCTCTGGTTTTGCAAAAAGACAAATGGACTCTCTACTAGAACAGTGACCTAGGGCTGCAGACGAAAATGCAGCTCTGTATTCACGGCTTTACACAAATAGAAATGTTCTAAACGCCTCCTCCAGAGTCTTTACCTAAGAAACTTGGTGTTAAATCTTCTTCTAGATATAAAGACCTGGGCAAAGATGTTTCCAAAAGCCAGCCTACACACACACTAACCTGCCCACCCACATCCTGATCGATCCAAGCTGAACAAATACAATCTGGATCGTTTTGAAATGATTTCAAAAACCTACAGATGGTAGAATCAACACAAACAGAAAAAAATAAGACTCTTAAAAGCTATTAATTAGGTCGCTGTACAATTATGTTGAACACACATTTTTACCTGTATATGACAAGTTGTGTTTTGACTTGGAGGTCTAGACTTGGAGGGAAACCCACTCAGGGAGAACATGTAAAATCTGCACAGCGAGTACACAGAACGCTCCATTCGAGTACATTCTAAATTGTTATAGAACTGCTGTTATGTGACAGTGTTAATCACTAATCATTACACTCTAATTACTACAATTCTATTAAATGGAGTCCATGAAATTCCTCAGATTAGGATCAGTGATTATTTAGGTCTTAAACTGTCACCGTAAGAGATACTCAAGTAAACCAAAGATCAGGTACAAAATGAAGATGATAAAATAAGATGTTTTCACTTTTAATGTCTGATAAGTTTCAAACAAGCCATCTATTCCTTTTTATAAAGTAAACAAAGACGTATTTTCCCGTCCGGCATACGTTTCAAAATCTGTAGTAAAGTCCAAGACATTAAAATAATCAAATATTAATTATAAAAAGGCAGGGAGACTGAAAAAAGTCATGTTCCAGGTTAATAACGTTCATCTACCTGGATAAACAGCATGGTCAGCAGTTGCTGGTGTATTTCAAACTCACAAGTCATTATTGTGGCACTGGCCGGGAGACGGGGTGAAAAACAAGAGCGCTCCAGGGTCCATAGCGGTGAGTGTTGCGTGGCAACAACACGATCCCCAGCAGAGAAGGATGACACCTTGGTTCCATCCGTGTAACACTTAACATGATTGAAGTTCTATCAGAGAAAAGTAGGAGAATTGTAAACATGCAGATGAGCTTCTCTTGCTCGAGCTGGTAACAGTTGAGGTCTGAAGGTTTTCTGAAAGGTACTGGAGTTATGACGAGAGGTTTAAGAGAGGTTTGGAGGACAGTTGAACCTCAAGTTTCAATGCTTGATGTTTGATACACTTCCACGATAAGATTACAGGTGAAATTTTCTTCTTCTTCTTCATGTTTTACACACTTCTACACAAGATTCATCAGTTCATGAGGCCACTCTAGACGGTCATGGACAGTCACAATCCTGTATACATCGTCATCAGGTATACTGTGAGGCTAAGAACCAGGCATGCAGAAATTAAAAAAGGCATCAGTTCATCACAGGACACACCAACATACTCACCCATTCACACAAAGGGCAATTTATAAACCTGTATTCTCATTTCATCTCACTTGCACATTTTAGAATTGTTGGCAGAAACCAAAATACAGACAGACAGAGAAGCACTGAAAAGAAACCTGTCTGACCTGTCACCTGAAGATCGAACCCAGGACCCTCTTGCTTGAGGTGTCAGTACAATCCCCCTCCCACTTTTTTACAATTATAATTTAATAATTTTACTCCATTTATCGTTTGATTTGTATTTACACAATAATCAATACAGCCAACCTTCACTGCAGAAAAAGTTTGAAGCCAAACAATACATTTTCACTTGGCTGTAAGGGACCGGGAGTGCACACCAACAAGGTAAACTTTAAAACAGCCAAATTTGACAAATGGGAAATAAACACACACAAGCATGCGCTGGAGACATGGACAAAAAAACCATGAAAACCCTAAGATCAATGATGATAGATGATTACACTTAAGTTCACAGGACTAAATATAAACCACCGTGACTCCATAAATGATTTCCATCCTTTGCAGATATTCAGGTTTAGTGGCAACATAGTTAATAATTGTAGATCAAACTAAATCAGAAAAACCCAGACAAAAAAGGGCATGTTTTTTTTTTCATCATACGCAAGTACATACTCATCCGTGTACGTTTTACGATTTTCTGTACGGCGCTCTTGTGGATCATGGGTAAAGGAAATGCGTCAGTGAACTAACTGCACCTTCAGTACAAATACAAATACTTAACTTCGCTATCGGAATGTGTTTGTGCATCCAATGTCATTTGTTACGCATCTTAGACTTGCGGTAAAATGTCAATGTCATACACATAACACAAGTCGTGACTTGGTTCAAATCATTTCATTATTCACAATAAAGCATCAAGAACTGAAGATGTTTGTGGGTGAACCTGTGAAGTGATGCATGATACCACCGAGTACGTTTACAATGCTCACAATAACCATGAGGAAAATCTACTGATCTGGTTTGAAACACACACACACACACACACACTTGAGAATGAGATGGTGGAAACAGAATTCATCAACATGTAAAAACAAATGTGTTGTTTTATTTACCAGAAATGAGATGGCAGTGAAATTTATTCATATTTGTTTAAAATGTACTAAAGAAAAATATTACATATTAAAGTTGGTATTTTTTTTACAAGCTCTTACTTTTTCAGGACTTGGGATGGGAACTGAAATGTGCACCCCTCATTAGTTAGGCTGATTAACTGAGATTTAACCCCACAGACCTTAAAAGCAGTGGATTATGTGCTTATATCGGTGCATCACAAACACCAGTGGTGACTTTTGGTTTAACAATATTTCCAAAGCTGTGATAGAACAGCCGGACTGAAATAGAAAACAGTGACGAGTTCAGTGATAGGGACTATTTAATGACACAGAAGCCTAAATAAAATTGGATGATATATAATAATGGATAAAATTAAATGCTTTTCGTTTTTCTAATTCTGTCAGTTACTGCCAAATTCATTTCGTCTTCTTATTGCTCGTGTAAATGCACTCAAAAATAAAAACTGACATGTCATGATAAACAGCTCGACCTGAACAACTTCTGTAAAATATGGTCATATTTGTCCCGCCCTAAGATCTTTACAGGCAGTGATTTTGAATTAACATGATTGAGGTGTATTCATATGAAAACATAAAATCAGCAACTTTCAGACTGGTCCAGTAAAAAGGTGCTCAGTTTCTCCCTTAGTACACGGAAAGGTGCCATGTAATCCCAGCAGAGGGGTTCCGACATTAGTAATTAGTAAGAAAATCACGGAGTGTTTAGGTGGCGTTTGTCCATTAGGTCTTCTTGGCCCCGAGTCTCTTAAACACACTTACTGTGGCAGCGTCCATCTGAGCGCCGTGAGCGTCCCTGCCTGAACCTGTGCTGCTGCTGACTTTGGGACTGGCGACGGCGAAACTTGCCTTGCTCCCGCTGCTGGTGGTTACACGACTATCCTGCATCTCTACTGACTGGCTGGCTAACAACCCAGAAGTGGAGATGGGGACCGAAGGAGCTTTTCCCAACCTTCGAAGTAATCTGAGTTTGGGTGCCACCTCCTGGACAGATGAAGTGGAGGAGGGAACGGGAGGAGTGCTTTCTGATGCACTGACAGTTTTCGGTTTGTACCGCAGGCGTCGTAGGGCAAAGATTTTAGCTTTTTGGACATTTTTGGGCTCTTTTTTGGGAAGGGCCGCAGGTCGTTTGAGGACGCCGGCGTATTGTAATACAGAGCCTTCGCCATCGCTGTCATCAATTTCTGAACCAAGAACTTCTGCCGTTTTGTTTTCTGCATCATTCACTTTGTCCAGGCGACTAAACACCCCTGAGACCTGCTGATCAAAAGAACCAAATCTAAGAATTCTTTCTAATTATCAAATTAATAACAAAAAGCAACACTGCAAATCAAGCATAACATCACCTTATTGGCTGCAGAGGGGTCAGTCTTAGATTCTGATCCCAGTCTCTCAAACACAGATGTGCGTTTTAAAATCTTGGCTGTATTCATAAACAAACAAAATCATAAGAAAGCATCAGTACAGCTTTATCAAATAGACAAATAAGTTAATACATTTCAACAGCACATACATTTTTTTTTCATGCACATTCAGTTTATCTGTCATGACAGAGCAAAAAGCCGTCAAATACTGAACATATCATGATGAATTAAATCAACATCAAATCTGATCAGGTTTAAATATCTGATTTAGTTAAATGCAGCAACCAGCTCGGAAATGCTTCGCTGCATATACGGTTAAATCATGCAAAATCTGAACCCACAACAAGAAAGAGGCAAATGTCTGCTGAAGCCAGAACGTATGCCAGCTAATTTGCAGGCACCTTTCTTGGCCTGCTGGGCCAGAATGCGTCGACTGCGGGCGGTGGTGCCCTTTGGCATGTTGATGATGTATTTACCCTCCATCTCTGCAGTCACTCGTCGCCGCTTCACTGGCAAGCCGTTCTCAGCTGCAGGTTGACTGGCAGCTAAAACAGAAATGGAAGAGAAGAAATAGCAGTAAGAAATGAGGTGTAAAAGCCTCAGAGGTGTAGGAACTTAACAGATGTCAGTGCCTGAGAGGTTCACATTTGCTGAGAAATAAACATTCTAGCAAGCAAACACATTGTGACATGGCCAATGAGGAGCCGCCACCAGAAGGTGAGCTGTACCTGTTTTCATGCCCTTGTTGGAAATAGTCACTGAGAGACGGTTGTCTGACCGGCGGGCAGGCGTACTTGGTGGAGATTCCCGACTTAAAGCGTTGGCAATCATGCGTGTGGCAGCTGAAACGAGAGCGAGGCATCAGCAAATGTTCAATGATAACAAACATTACAGCTGTTACTGGTTAAACTCCGCATTACTTTTTCTTGCAGTTAATTAAAGTTGATTGAGAATTAATAAGTGGATGCAGTCTGATGATTACAATGATAAAACACTTACGAGTATTGGCAGTGCGTCTCAGCTCAGCCTGAACGCTGGTCTGCCCTGAAGAAATGGCTTCACTGGTCATTTTACACATATCCTGCAGCAAAAACAACCCACTTTAATTATTTTATGACATCGAATCTGTAATTCTCTTTGAACATGAACACGAATGTGTTGAAAAACATTGATTAATGTTTAAATATTGTCACACCATGACACACAAACCTGCGTGAAAAAAGCAAATGCACTGTCATTATGTCCACACCAAAGCTTTCACTATATAGAAGTCTTTAAAATGTTATTGTGGAATTATGTACAAAATAAAACATTTGTGTAGTTGTGGAGTTTACCAAAGTGCATGACATTTAGCACAGAACAGGACTGAAAGAGAAAACATGCCAATGCTTAAAAGCCATGAGTGCACAGTAACATCATTTTATACACGAGCTTAACTTTGTACTGCCGAGGTGCGACACACTGTGTTCAGATAGAAAGATTTATTAAAAGAAGTAGGAATAACTGACCTGTCTGTAAACGTGCTTGGCATGTTTCAGAATGGCAATGATGTCACCGATAACTGTGATACCCAAATCCATCATGATATCTTTACTCAGATCATTCAGCATGTTCTTTTGAATTCTAAACGAAGAGAAACATCCATTATTGTTTTAATGATACAGAGAGCATAACCGCATTACACACAAAAAAAAATCAAACACAATATCACATCTTTTGTGTTAAACAAGTTTTACCTGTTGTCTACAAAAGACATGGCGTAGTTGCTGGCCAGACCCGGAGGGATTCCTGCATCTTTAAAGAACTGGATCCACTCTGATGTAGCTACAAATGAAAACAAAATTGTTTAAAAGAGGTCATCCAGTCTGTGTACACCCAAACTGCTGAAATAGTATCAAGAAATATCAAGAACTTTATTTAAGTGTAAAGCTGAGTATATGTTTATTTGGGATCTGTGTGCATTGTGTATATTGCACATGTCTGGTGGTATAATTATTTACATCACTGATGTATAATACTAAGTTTGACGCTGCAAAAACCTTGTAACTGCCTGGCCATGCCATGATCCACTACTCCTTTTGAAATGTTTTGGAATATAGTTTGAATTTAATATTGTGTTTTTTTTCCGACATTAAAAACACAGACACCCTACACTACAATGTAATGACAATCGTAACCAGCAGCTTTGTTTTAAGGTTTGATTTGGTGTAACCAAGAAAATATATTTTCAATTTGCACTAATGTGATTTGATTTGTTTATTTAATCAAAGCTCTATGCTTGCTGGACTACATGCTCATGAACATATTGTATTTTGTTACGCAAGCGCTTCTAAGAAAAATGCATAACACCCAAGTCAAAGCTAATTTTAGCCACCGAATGTCAAGTGTAAGTTTAATAGTTGTGCTACGTGAACCCACTGAACAGCTGGATGCTATTTTTAAAGTACCAACACCCAAGTGTGAACATTGCATCTCCTAACATTACGACAAAGCTAACAAGCAGTAACGTTTCTGCAGATTAAAATAAAACTACATCATGCAGGGTGATTTCATTGCTGTATAAATGTGTAAAAATGCAACTAGCTCATTGTCTTCCTAGGAAGCAATTACACAGGAAAGCTATTTGACGATCAGCTTTACTGGCCTCTAAATTACTGAGTAAAAGACAGATAATTCTATTAATTGTAAACTACTAATGATAAATTAAACTGGTTTATCTTGTATGTGATTATGATGATGGTGTAATATATAGACAAATCACTGAGGTAGACATTTATGAAAATAAAAATTTAAAAATACTAAAAAGATACAAAACAGTTATAAAGCAATGTAATTTGTATTCGATTTTCCAACAGAAATAAACGCATTATTATTTATAACCAAAGCAATACTCATCTTTGTTACCGTACAACAGACAATCAAAAGTTAAACAATTTTCTGCAGATCTTTGCAGACTTTTGCAGTTACACACATCAATACATTTCCTACATCCACATGCCAGTCTCCTGGTATTCAGCAACATATTCATTTGGTGGTGTAGAAATATCTGTAACTTGGATTAAAGCTAAAGTCAATAAGGGTGTCGCTTTAATGTGTTGTTTTTGAACAGTAGTTTCTAGAAAAACACATTTCCAAATGCGACAGTCAAAAGAAAACAAACAAAAAACCGCTCACCATGTCTTAACGTATTGAAACAGTGAGACTGTCCCACCAACCTCATTAATTCATCTACTACTGTAATTATGAATCTGTACATTAAATAATCAGCCTGGGTACCTGTTATTTAAACGGTTGATACTGTTGAATGGGCCTCAGCCAATCAACCGTTAAAAGTGTTATTTGATTTTTATTTAGTTAAAACACCAAGAACTGCAATTAGACATGATCGCGCTTAAAATACTGAAGTAAAATTTACAATTTACATTAGCAGAGCGACATATTTATGCACAACTGGAAATAAAAGTTTTAATAAAACTATTCAGCTGTGCGGGTATGTACAAGTTCATTAAAAGTACATATATGTTAACTGACTTTGGGCACATTTGATTCAAGTTTAATTCCTAGATTGATGTTTTATTACATTATCATCATCATACTGGTATATTATAGTACATTTTTATCCAGTATATTATCATACTGGTATATTATTGTATATTTTTATCCAGTATATTATCATACTGGTATATTATTGTATATTTTTATCCAGTATATTATCATACTGGTATATTACATTATATTATCATACTGGTATATTATAGTATATTATCATACTGGTATATTATAGTATATTATCATACTGGTATATTACATTATATTATCATACTGGTATATTACAGTATATTATCATACTGGTATATTATAGTATATTATCATACTGGTATATTACATTATATTATCATACTGGTATATTA
>JAOTRQ010061692.1:0-13493 GCA_028565875.1 Hoplisoma paleatum
CTTAGTGAGACACAAACTGCCGGAAACAAATTCCTTGTGTGTGTAAACATACTTGGCCAATAAACCTGATTCTGATTATACCCAATCACCTGTAAAATGTTCAAAATACGTGTTTTTTGAGTATTCCTGAACTTTCTCGGTCTATGTTGTCCCTGTCCCAACTGTTTTTGGAATATGTTGCAGGAATCAAATTCAGATTCTTTCTAGCACATTCAATTTAATATAGGTTAAATGTATTCTGTTGTATTTGTTTTACACAACATCTCAACCTTATTGCAAATGGGTTGGCTTAGTTTTTTAAAGCTCTTTTTAGCTTTGAGCGAGTTTAGAATTTAATTTAGTTTCAAAATACTAGTAGGCATAAATGATTAATTAATGATAAGGCAAGACATGTCTCACATTTGCTTTAAAACTAAAGGCTGTTGGTCAAGGATTGTGTAAATTGTATGTCTAAATAACACGTTTGGCTATCCTTTCTACTGGTTTAGGCAGAAGCCGGGTGCTACATTCGAGTACATCTGGCAGAAACATTTACTGACATTATCTCCTACAAATGCAGTCCGGTACAAAGTTCCAGCTCTGAACTAAGTGAGATGGTAAGTGAGAGTCTGATTCACCTACATGAAAGGATTGACAAGGTCCACCATGGTCCAGTGCATGACCATATGGTGTCATGACCCAAAGACCACAGAAGACTTACAGTATTTAACCCTTGTATTATGTTGAGAAAAAAATACATTTATTATGTTGTGGGTCATTTTGACCCGTATTGTGCAAATCCACTCAAATTAGTCTAAAATGAAGTTAAACCAAAAATAACTTTATTTTAAATTATACAAACACTTAGAAGAGATGAGAAGACGAGATTCAAATCCAACACTATTAAAGAACTCCATTTTTTTTCCATTTTTCCCTATTTTAACTTTTCCTATTCTCTCTGGTTTTCAATGTTCAACATTTTAAGTGTTCCCCACATGATGGACAGAATGTGACCATGAGCGTACGGCATATATAGTTCTTGTGAATTTTATGTTACTTTGCACCGGTATCTAAAAGATCTATGGACAGTTGGTCAGATGCTCGGCCCTGAATCTTTGCAACAGCAGCAGCAGCTATTAGTTAGCAAGAAACGTGCTTTGCAATCACTGTTCGGTCCATAAGCAAGACCCCTAACCCTTTCTGCTTCAAGGCTGACATATAATAGATGGCCATGTGCTTAGAAAGTTTCTTATTTGTATTAACTAATTGTTTCAGATGGTGAGCGATTGGCAATTTAATCCAAGTCATCTGGTTTCTAGAGGTGAGTAGATTTAAATACAGCATTAACAGTGGCCTCTACCAGCCTGCAAAGAAGAATTTATGAACTGGTACAGGCATAATCAAGACATGCTTTTAAAAGAGCGCTGTAATTAAAAATTTGGAATTTATGGCAAATTGAAGTCAAAATAATGATCACATTTGTAATTCCTAATATAAATATATATGAAATCTCCCATTTGGGAAGAATAAAGTACTCTCTAAATCAGGGGTCACCAACCTTTTTGAAACTGAGAGCTACTTTTACCAACTAATGCGAAGGGCTACTAGTTTGATACGCACTTGTGAAATCACAAATTTAGAACCTTTAATTAGATGTTACTATTAATAATTATATATTGCAACATCCGTGGGACGCGCGGAAAGGATGTGACTGATGTAAACAAAAGTCCTGTTTTATTAACACCTTCGGATAACTCACGGTTAAATTTCCGCCATCATTTTCCTCGTAGCACCCAGAACATCGGAGCAAACACACACACACACACACACACACACACACACACACAGGTTCACTCCCCAAAACTCTCTCGCTCCGTACACACCTGCACTAGGCTCCTCCCTCCCCTCTTAGTGCCCACACACACAAAGCATAAATAACTACAACATGTAAACAAACACATAAACCATAACATTAAGCGATCGCTACAACATATTACATATATTGTCACTTTCTAATTTACACCAATGTAAGTGTGATTTAAAAAAAGAATAGCAACAAAAAGCTCACTTGTAAGTGTCACTATAATGAGTTATTTTTAATACAGGCCCGCGGGTGACGCATGAGGTCCTTGCGGGCGACCTGGTGCTCGCGGGCACCACGTTGGTGACCCCTGCTCTAAATGTTCCTTGAAAATGAAAGCTGTAAACTGCATACTAAACTTGGACTAAACAATCATTCTAATTATACCGCAATCTGTAAATGCTTAGTTATCCATAGAACAAAAATGTTTGACATTTATACTCCATTTATATAATTCCAGATCCTGTATCTACAAATGCCACTCCCCTCTCTGGAGCAACCACACCAACACACAAAGAACGTCAAAACTTCAATATTAAGGAAAATGACTTAAACAATTATTTGGACTGACAAATATTCGATTCTGTTAACAGCTATTAACATGGCTTCTGTTCTACGGGATGAAGATAAGCATTCAAATTAGTAAAGTTTTGAGCAGGTACAACCTGTGTAGGTGCTAAATGATTGAACAGTGCAATAAAATGTTTCCCTACATATGGAATTTTTTTTTTACTTTGTTGCGATTTGTTATACAGACTACCTAATCACACACATCCTTAACATTTTTCTGCTTTTTGAAAAACTGATACTCGTTATTGAATAAAACATTTCTAAAGAAATATGCTGCTTTAATCTTTCTGCGTTGTCCAAACTATTCCAACTATTTATTGGGGTTGGAGTCATGAAATTAGCTAGTTTATGAAATGGGAATTGACATGGGAATTAAGATTGCTTTCTGATGTCTATAGTCAATGCCCCATTATATGGTTTGATTAAAGCATTGTTAGCAGGCAGCCGCAAGTGCTACGGTCCATTTATCTGTAATGATGACTTAGTGGGCCCTTGAGGCATTGAGAATGCAAGTGTAAAGCTGACTAACATTGTGTGCATTATGTGTAGGAACAGCCTTTATTGTTAGTTCACAAAATTATGGTTGCCTCTGCTACTTTTAGATCACTTTCTAATTTGAGGCTTACATTTCTAAAGTGTTTTACCAAGAAAAATAGATGGGATGGCACTAAGATGGGATGAGTTTGCATTCTCACAGTTTCAGACCAGACAAAGACCTTTAATAATTTAATGTTAACATTGTTGAAAACCTAAAATGAAACATACTGTAGATTCGTTTTTAAAACATCTTCTTTCAGTTGAAGTACAAGAGTATGATAACAGATATATTTATGAACATACCACAAAACTCAATGGATTTTGTTTGTGGGTTTTCAGTTCTTAACCAGATTTGCTGATCTAGTACTAGTACTTCGATAATTACTTTGCACTGCAGAATACTGTTCATAATGAAGTGTTAACGGAGCTAACCCAAAATTAATACACTTTCTGACATGCATTTTACATGAGTGGTTGTCCATGGTTGACTTCGGCATGGCGAGAATTTTAAGACTTAATTTGAACCACCGAGCAGTCCATTAAAAATGTTTGTCAAAAGAAGGCAAGATTAATCAGATACAGGCAAGGCAGATACACTACAATGATGTAAACACTGCAAAGTAAATCTGACAGTTTACAACCCTACAGAATTTGCATACGCAATAAAAACATCTTTCAAAAGTTGCCATTAGCTGTTATGTCCAAACTTTTCTAAACCCGACAAGGCATTGATAAAGGCATTTGCAAAAGGGCAGGAAAGCCAAAAGAATAAATTATTTTGTGATTTTTTAATAACCAATAGCTACACTTCAAACAAACGACTAACATTCAATGTGAAGAAAGACAATAGTACTACTGCTCATGTACTTATGTATTTGTATAAATGACAAGGTTTTCTATTCTACAACACCTAGTACTTCCTTGGTAAACAAACAAAAACAAAATAAAAAATGCCTTCATATACTTAAAATAAATCTATATAAAACAGCATCATTATTCCTTCTCATTACTTCAAAACATTCAACCACCAAAATGCTAAACCTCCATGCAGTACCAACATGTTGCCTTCATTTACCTGGAACTGATACTGGTGAGCATTAATGCATATTAGTGATCTTGATCTCTCTTGTAAAGAGTCATATGGGATCTTTTTAAAAATCCAATCAGACAAATTGATCCTCTTCTATATCCCTTCATGAAGTGCCCCTTATGAACAAAGCTCTTCTTCAGAAGTAACAGATTAATGGAGCTTCTCCAAACTCTCAGTTTGTCAGTTTGGTGGTTTGGTCTCTTTTTGGTGGGGCAGGGGGTGGCCCTCGCCTTAAAGTTGCATAGCCAGAAATATTGCTTGACAGGTACCCACTTCCATTATGACTTTGTTGGTCTAGGAGCTCAGGTGGTGGAGGGGGAAGAACCATGTCATCCATAGTGGTCACCGGGTCAAGTTTGGGTGCAGAATGTCGCAGTGACTTGCGCTTTAGAGTCTGGTTCAAGTCATCTAAAAAGTTTGGTTGACTGTTACCCTTAGGGGAAGGTGGAGCTACAGGGCCTACTTGCAGCGGTGCTTCGGGGGTTGTGTTGTTGCGACGGAGTGATACCGAAGGCGTAGTCTTTTTCAGAGAGTTCTTACTCCACATATGCTGCGGCTGAGGGTTTACTACAGCTACTTTGAGGGAGCCTGCATGTGAATCTCTTGGTAGTGGTGGAGGGGGTGAAAGGTCTGACTGTATTGGAGGAGAGGGAGGAGGAGGAAAAACCTCTTTCTCACATTGTGGAGGAGCAGGGAAAGTTGTGCACAATTCTTGGGGTTGACTGACTCTGTTCTGCAAAGCCAGTGGTAGGTTGGCAAAGTTGAGTTTGCCTGGTTTGGGTGGAGCAGGTGGTCCAGAAGAAGAATCTCTAAATAACAAGCCAGAAGAAGGCATTGGAGCAGAGGAGGCCGAGCTGGGGCTAAACTTGCTCATTAGATTTTTTTGTGACTCCTGGTAGTTGGCTGAAGAGTTGATCCTGGCACTGGAGTTTCGCTGTGGGGTTGGTGGAGCCTTTTTACCCCATGTGTAGGATCCGGATGACTTCTTTGTTGGAGAATCCAAATGTGTTGGTGGCAGTGGAGGCGGAGGTGGTGGTGTAGGAACTGAAAGAGGCAGACTTAGTGGTGGAGGTGGACATGGAGGTGGTGGTGGTGCAGGAAAGGTGAGTGTAGTCTCTAAAGGTGGTGGTGGAAATTCAGGAGACTGTTGCTGGACTTGTCCACCGGGCTGCCATTTTGGTTTAGTCTTAACAACTGGTGGTGAGACTGAAGTATTCTGAATCTCGGCATGGCTGCCTGACATTATAGCTACACCAGGAAACTGGCTGGCAAGCTGCTTGACTAATGATGGCGTGATAGAGGCTTGATTATTGTGTGAATTTGAAATGCTGTGCTGCTTGGGCAGTGTAGCCGGTGGGATCATCTTCATTGGTGCAGAAAGGGGAGGAGGTGGAGGAGCAGGAGCTGGAAGGTATGGAGCTGTCGAATATGACATTTTTATACTGCTGGTCTTCTTAAAGTCAGGAAGTCTAAAAGAGTTGCCTCGATCTGTCTGATGGACTGAAGCTGGAGGTGGAGGTACTGGGAGACATGGTTGATGAGCTGGTAAAGGAGGAGCAGGAGGTGGAGGTGGAGCAGGTGGAGGGGCTGGTGGGGACAGAATCTGATTATCTAAAGAAGACAGGTCGCTGTGTAAACCGGCAAACTTCTGGCGTAGAATGTCCTTAAGACCATTGGAATTTGAGATAGGTGTAAATAGATGTGTAGAGGGCAAGCTGTTAGTTTGTAAAAGAGGTGGTGGAGGGGGGAAAACCTCTTCAGTCGGTGCTGGTGGTGGAGGTGGTGGAAGAGACTGAAACTGATTGGGTACTGGAGGCAGAGGGGGTGGAGGAGGAGGCTGGAACTGATTGGGTACTGAAGGTGGAAGTGGTGTAGGGGGAGGAAGCTTAAACTGAATGGGTGGTGGAGGCTGGAACTGGTTGGGTGCTGGAGGTGGTGGAGGAGGAGGAGGAGGAGGAGGAGGAGGCTGAAACTGAATAGGCGATGGAGGCTGGAACTGATTGTTTGCTAGAGGTGGTGGAGGAGGCTGGAAGTAAATGGCTAACAAAGGTGGAAATGTAGGCTGGGATTGGATTGGCACCAAAGGTGGAGGTGGAGGGAAAGAATTAGACTGAACAGGTACCACAGGTGAAAGTGGTGGAAGAGGCTGAGAATCAGAGGCTGGTGAGGCTGATGGAGGAGGAGAGTGAGGCTGGATGATAGATGGAGGTGGGGGAAATGCCTGGGTCTGAATAGGGACTGGAGTTGGAGGAAGAGGATAGAATTGTATGGGAGACTGGATAGATGCTTGAGGCGGCAGTGGTAAAGACAGTGGTGGTGGGGTAAAAAGAGGCCCTGCAGCTGGGCTTGGTGGGCCACGTTTTAGAACAGCCATAGCAGAACCAGGAGCGGGCATGGAAGCTGGTGGTGGTGGCGGTGGCGGTGGCGGGACGTTTGCTCTTGGCGGAACACTGTTGGCATGAGGCTTTGGAGTCTGAGGTGGTGGATTGGGAAGCGCCTGTTGGACTTGCGGTTGTGGCTTGGCCTGGGAGGCGTTTTTGAGACGGTTAATGGTGCTATATTTGGCAAATAAATAGGGAGTTGAATGATGAGGGACACTGGCAGGAAGAGGGGGTGGAGGAGGAGGTGGCGGTGGAGGTGGTGGAGCTGGAGAAAGCTGTGATAGTGGTAGTACTTGCTGCTCCACATTCATAGATACAAGCGTTTGCTGCTGCTGTTCCTGATGACAATGTGGTTGCTGCTGCTGATGTCGTTCCCGTTCCTGCTGCTGCTGCTGTTGGACCACTTGGGAAGTAGTAGAGTGACTCGAGTGGCCTCCATGTGTGCTCTGGATGGAGTGGCTTGAACGGGTTGACTCCGGTCTCATCTGTGCAAACAAATAGATCATGGAATCACATCTACAATTTTCAACTTATTTTCTAATAGTTCCTGTTGTGGGGACAGTGTTTTGGGTTCGAAGATGGACAGCTGTATCCAAAACCATACAAGTGATTCATTTAATTTCATCACCACCCCGGGTATCTTGCAGCCCCAAGAAATCACGTCTTGAACTTAGGTTGTCAAAATACAGTGTGGTGTAAACTTTGTTCGTTTAAAACATTAGGAACGTGTTGTGATGCCCAAAAGTTCAGCCTGTGCACCAAGTTGCTAGCTCGTTTCCAAGTGCACTCTGAGCAAACAAGTGAAATTATAACTGTTCCCTGGTAACATGGCTATGGCCACCTACTTCGCCAACCATGTGTACTCAATATTGCCCTCTAGTTTATTTACCATAGTACCTTTTGGAACTCACCCTAGTACTCTCCTCCATCTGTGTGCCTCTTTTCCAGGCCTCAGAGAAGATGGAGCTGACCACGCTCTGTGAGCGAGCATGTGCTGAAGAAGTACCATTCGATATTGAGTCTCTTTGACTTGAATGGTCCGACTGGGACTCTATAAGAAAAAACACACAAAGATTACTGATAAGACGGAATCCAGCCACCAAGGTATGTCAGAAAGTCCAAATGCTTGTTGGAAAGAATTCCGTGACCACAATGCACCTTTGTGGTACGTTAACCTATCCAGAGGAGCAACAAATTTAATTGTGCACCCTTCAAAAAGCACCAACAAATAATTTAACACCCTGAGTAATCGAGTTAGCCTACCAGGGATGCTGACAGAGCTGGTGTCTGACTTGATGCTGGCGTTCGACAGAGACGACCAGTCATAGGCTGCCTCTGTACGCTTCATAGCCTCCTGATAGTTTAGGTACAGCTGCTTCCCATACTGCAAAAGCAAAACAACACAAACACACACGATACTACTTCAACTTCATAGCGACTTAAGAAAAGGCGTGGTGTCCCTTTTTAAGAAAAGTACTTATCTATGAATAGATTATCTATGCTAATATTATTGTCATCAGCCTATCAGAGCTGAGACCTGGGCTTGAATCACAGCTTTGTTATTACGTATGAAGAGTTGCGTGAAGACACACACCGCCTACGAAAAATATAAAGCCGCTGGTCACTACTTTACATCCATTGACCAATCCCTACAGAATGTTCTTTCTGCTGCTCTTGTGAACTCGATCATATAATGAAAGTCGAAGCCACGGTGTCAATGGGTACACAGTAAGATATTAAGATATTTGGAAAGTAGAGAGACAACAATGCCAAAAACAGAAATCTTCATTTACCTTGGCAATGCGGATCCCGTTGACCCATTGGTGCAGGGTTCGGACATCGTCACAGCACAGATACTTGATATACTGAGATTTCTTCTGAATCTGAGGGTGCTGTCCAGACGATCAATCATATTACAAAAAACTAATTAGGTAATTTGATTGGTTAAGCTTGATAAGCTCAGCTCCCATTGCTTTGTTTTATCTTCTTCCTCTGACCCACGGCTCACGTATCTCAGAAGTAATACAATAAAAAGTTAAGTTTGCACTCCTTATTACTAAAAAACTTTTGTGGTACCTGCTGCCACCAATGTACATCAATCTGAGGGCAGCCGTGGCCAAGTGGTTAGACTGTTAGTCAATTACAAATGCTATGCTTTGAGCTATGCACCGGACCCCTCACTACTCCCACCGGCGCCATGGCTAAGGCTGCTTACAGAGCCGGGCACGTGTGCTCGCTGCTATGTGTGTTCACTGCATGGATTGTGGAAGAATATCCTTTTTCCTGTCATGTCCAGGCAGTGTTGTCTACGGTTCTTGAACTTGATGCAAATTAGCCATTTAAGTGGCTGTCAAGATGTCTAGCTGTTTTGTTAATACGCTTAACTGAAAATATAGATAAAGTCTATACTGTCCTGTTAAAAAGACAGGTTTCTGAAGTACAAGAAACAGATACAAACAAATCAAAATATGACCGACTTACTAAATATGACCAACATTTTGTCATAATAATGTGAATACAATAACTGTAGTTAAAAGTGATCACATTAAAATTTCTGTCCAGGTTTAGAACATGTATGTATGTGTGTGCATGTATGTTACTAATGCTATATAATCGATGTATGCAGCTGGGAGTAGCCTGGAATGTGTTTTAAATCAGAATTCTGCCTATGCACAACAAGCACACTACCTTAAGTGCAAGGCAGTAATCAGTGGGTGCCTTGTACTTGCTCCGGTAGTCTTGTCCATAATAAACATTTACATGTTCCAGCTGCAGAAAGCAGACCAAGTCTTTAGATGCCTGGAAGAGAAACAATTAAAATATGCCGTTATGGTGGAATATGACATGCTTAATGTACAAACTATGTGTATTTGGCAGAAGTGACATCAACAATAGTGCCCTGTAGATTTGTGGTCATTTTTACTTAATAATTAACATCTTGATTAATGAACTGAATTTTGGTAGTCTGAAACATTTAAGCATGACATGCAAAAGGATAGGAAATCCGGACAAAGGCAAGCACGAAGTATATACAGTATGTATATGTACACACAGGTAAGAGAGAATTTTGGACACACCTTGGCCTTGCCCTTAGAAACGAAGTAAATGCCAGATGCTCGTAGCAAGAAGTAGCGCTTCTTCCATGATTTCTTTCCATCTTCCTTTAGCCAGAGCACTCCCTCAATCTCAGGCACCGACACAGAGCTGCCGCAAAAACACTCCTACACCAATAGCACGAAATGTTACAATTTCTGTATTTTAGAATCAAAATCAGACCCAGTAATAAATTCTAAAATGCCTTTAATAGATGGATGGCAAGATAGACAGCAAGACTGATAGATGGGTTGTTTGAGTTCAAGAAGGCTAGATCAAGATGGCTTTACAAAGGGCATCCCAAACCAAAGTGTCAAAAAAGATCTTGGTAATAAGTAGTGGCGCCATTGTTGTAAATGAAATCACAGTCACTTCATGAAAAGTCTTCACGAAGAGCATACACCCAAATCAACCAACCAAACTATCTATCGCCTATATATCTCTAGCCCACCAATTCAGCCATTTATTTATCAATCTATCCATCCAACTATCCAGAAATACAGTGGGTATGTGTGTAAGTGACCTCTAGCAGGGCCTCCTTGTTTCTGTCTGCCATCTCTGATGTCTCTTTCTTTCCTAGCAGATAATTCTAATATAGAAACAAGGCATAAACAAAATAAGCAGAGTGTATCGTGTGTATGTGTGCATAGTGTTTACTGTGTCCATGTCTGACCTGGGGGTTCTTGAAAAGGGCATACTTCTCAATGCGTTCAATAAACATGAGCTTGTTCTGACCGTCTCTGGTCCAATTCAGCAGATTCTCCACTAGATTTTCGTGGTCCTCAAAAATGCGTTCTGGAAAAAAAAAAAAAAAAAAAAGAAAAAAGATCAATGTACAAATTTCATGACAAGACTACAGCTTAGCACATGTCATTACAAAAGGAACAACACAGAAGAGATGGGAAAGCCTCAAGAAAATAAAGCACAGGTGTCAAACAAGGTCCACGGGCCAAATGGGACCTTATGTGTGGAGTTATGTGGCCAGTGAGAATGTATAATTGTCTAGATAGACATTGTAAAATGTGCGTATGAACCAACATCTAAACACTGTAATGCATTAGTACTGCAGACAAACACTAGTATGTGCTTGTCTTGACCAATAGTATATACAGATATGAAGTATGTATGTGATGTTTGATTATATGTTCTGATCTATTCAATGGTTGTGTAGTTAATAATTAACTGGCTCTTTTTAGTTTGTACTGAGTTTTAGAAATGTTTGGTCTGTATGTACCCATTTGTAGCTCTGTAATGGTCTCCACTAGAGCCCAGTCAAGACTGTACCCACAGTGAGACTTATCCAACAGGCTGTCAAGCACCTGCCGTACACTCTGGCGCTCATCCACCATCATCGTCTTGGAGCTCTCGTCCGACATGTGCACACGGATTACCAGCTGAGAGAAAAATTAGGATTGGGGGAAAAAAAGTAAAATTCATTTACACTGTACGGCCAACACATGGATTTAATGTAGCCAACATGGAAGAGCCTACCATTGGACACTCTTATTCTAAGTCGTCCCCGATTTAACCATCATCTGTATTATTCATTCCTTGAAATTGAAATTTATAGTAAAAAAGAACAGTACACCTCTCTGAACAGTGTCTAAAACGCTGCGGGTGCTGATGCACAAAAGGTTGATTGTCAACAGACCAAGAATTACATGAATGAAAGGCTAATGGGTGTTGAAAAGCAGGGTTGTTGTGTTGTTCATTTAGTTGCATAATAAGTCTGCACACTAATAGTTCACATAGATATTCTACTAAGAAAGCCACATCACTTTTACTTTCTTAAATTCCCTAGTTTATTAAGCTTATTAGGATACAAAAGCTTATTAATATACAGATGTACAGTACAACGAAATAATTTATTCGCATATCCCAACATTATTGATAGTTGGGGTCAGAGTGCTATAACGATTAGCAATCGTACAGCGCCTCTGGAGCAGATAAGGTTTAGGATCCTGCTTAAGGACCCAACATTGGATGTATAGCAAAGCCTTTCAAACCTCCAATCTTCCAGTAGTGCTGATGCGTCAAAGCTTGATTCACTAAGCTATACAACCATTAGATACAAAAACATTATGCATAAAAATCATTATGAAGTAAATAATAACAATAATGCACACCAATGTACATTAGAATAAAATCCAGTTGACCAGACAATATGTATATATTGTGTTATTAATGCAATTTTTTATACTGTCCAAACTTTGTTTGCCTCACATTAAAGCAGCATTAATATGGGTTTAACAGAGGCTATTCAGTAGAGTGGCATTGATTTCCCTGGCATGGCATGAATGTGTGGTGGTCGTTGTTAGTGCAAAGACTGGTGCAATGAGGAGATACACACCCTTATGCTGGCAGTTAAAAGACAGCATTATTAACGAATGAGAATTCGATAAGAACATACAATGATTTCCTTGCAATGTGGAAAAATTCTTTGCCGTGTTTTGCGGCATTCATGTCAGTGGTGCATTCCAACACGCAGATTTACACAATACATACATAAAAAAACAGAATATGATGATTTGTAAATCCTTTCCAAACTATATTCAATTGACTCAGGTAAGCAGGTACTGCACTCTCCCTCTCTCGTTGACTGTTCAGCAACTTGTACATCAAGCATAAATGGGAAAGAATTCCTCCTACAAAGCTTTAACAATTAGTGTCCTCAGCTCCCAATGCTTGTCTTATGTAAAGTGGTGAACATGCCTGAATGCCAACTTTTTTGGAACATGTTGCAGACATGAATAAATATTTGCAAAAAACAAAAACCCAATACATTAAATATCTTGTCTGTGTACTGTATTCAACTGAAGATAAGTTAAAAATAGGTTAATTTATGTTTTACACAACATCCCAACTTTATTGGAATTAGGATTGTTTGGCATGTGAACATTTAACATGAACTAAACATTTAAGCCAATTACTAGACTAAATGTGAATGTATATACAAACGGATTCATGCCACTGATGTGGCACCCACCTTTTTAATTTGAGCTTCTTTAATTTTTTCTAGAGCCACCCGAATTTTCTCTGCCTTCATCTTAGCAGCCTGTTCCTCCTATGACACCATAAAAAACACATGAACATAATATTTCGCAATATAGACAAACACTAAACATAAAAAATGCCTTTCAGCCGTTCTTAAACCAACTCCCATACAACCTTACCTGCCCCCTCCAACAGGCCGTCATCATGTCCATTTCCAAATGTATTATTCTATTTATTCCACAGATTAACTTAAAAACGAACATCTGTTCCTTTGACTAACAGCTACTCCTGAATGGCTCCCGCTTTCTGCCTGATAGCAAACATGACTCGAGAAGAAAAACTGGTGCACAAACCAAACAGCATCTGTTAACAGACACAATCCACTTCAAATGTCCAGATCATCTTTTTGCAGGCAGGACAGAAAATGTGTTCATGTAGAGATCTCTGAAATCACAGCGAGCCAAACGATTCTTCATCATTTCTACAGAAGAGGGAGGAGCAAAATATCTCCCATTTACTGCCACCATGGATCCTCTATCTCTGTTTCGGTCAAGTCTGCTCCTACTTTTCTTTCTGGTTTCTCCACTTTCCCATTTATGTCTCACAATTCCTGTGTGTTTTTTATATGTGGTTTTTGGCTTTAATTCAACTTAGAGTTTGTTTCCCTTGATCCTCCTTTTATTTTTGTCATGTAATAAGCTACAATTTAATTGTCATTTGGCAAATGGTTGTTGTCAAAGTGACTTACAGTTATCATTAAGGGTTAAGAATTTAAAATACTGAATTATTCTTTTGCATTAAACATGCACACATACTCTCTGGTTTGCTACACTGTCCCCTACATTGTCACCTACCTTCATGCCTCTCGCTTGCTCTCTCTCTCGCGCGCGCGCACGCACGCACACGCACGCACACGCACGCGCACGCGCACACACACACACACACACACACACACACACACACACACACACACACACACACACACACA
>JAOTRQ010061701.1:0-13492 GCA_028565875.1 Hoplisoma paleatum
CTCTGGGGTGTGTTTTTTTTTTTTTTTTTGGGTACATCGTCTGTACACTATTATAGCCGAAGTGCTGTAAGAATGAGGCCACGCGACCCCGTCGGTTTCCACGCCGCTGATGTGCTACCCAGTACGTACGGAGGCCCGTTTCTCTCTGGCCAGACAGACGACTCCTCTCTTTAACGGGTTTCTGTCTGTCTGCGCAGCCATCTGTGCCTCGAGAGCGCCGGCGCCGGTTTCACCCGGTGTACATGTGGCTGTTGTTTTTAAAGTTTAAAAAGTCCTTCGTCTATACACCATACACACAGTACACACATGGGAACAGAAACTGTCCCAGAACAAAGCCGAGGTTGCCAGATTCTGGTTTTATTTCCTCCCAGATGGAGCTTATATATTTGCAGGCTGACTGTCTTAAAAGTACACACACACACACACACACACACACACACTTAGTCGAAAGGGGAGTTGGCAAGAGAGCCTGATAACATGTTTTCATTACCGTTAAAGCCGAACCAGGCAGTAGACAGAGCGTCTCTTTGTACGTGGGATTGGTGGGGGGGTTGGGGGTGGTAGTTGGGGGTTTGTGGGAGATGGAGTGTCCGTGAGCCGCACACATGCTACGCCCGAAATAAACACCAGGCTAAATTTAGCATTAGCGCTGACCCAGGGCTGTAACTCTTAATGGAGCTCGATGTCTTACCGCAGCCATTCATCTTAACTGCTGCAGTTCTGTGATGGAGAGAGAGACTGAGAGAGCGAGAGACACACAGCTTAACAGAGAGAGACACACACAAAGAGAACCACTGAGAGAGACACAGAAAGACTGGCACAGAAAGACTGAGAGAGAGAGAGAGACCGACCAGGAGTCCGAATTTAGTTTTAGTCCCAGCGACCACACACGGCCGACCCGGGGAACACGTGGCGCCTCTTTTGAAAACCATTTCAAAGCTCTATGGGTCCTATAACACGTCCATGAGGTTCGCCGTACAATGATACTCTCACATAAAGACTGGTTTTAATTCCCACGGTCGATTCTACGCTAATAAACCGGTCGTTTCCGGTCATGTCGCACCACCGCCACAGTTTTTAATGGCGTTGGATGAACGTGAAAGTGTCCGAAGAGTTTGCAACGTGTCCACGGGTGCGGACAACTGCTAATGGAGGGTTCGTTGAGTTTATCTTCTGGCTAGTCACATGCTTGAACCGGTTATTAGTCGTGTACGTTAACCGAACTTGACTGAGACTGTGGGATCAAATCAGAGGTGTGCCTAGCAACCGGCAACCGGCACCCGGCAACCGGCTGATAGATCAGATGACCTCATCTTTGTGTCTGCTGATTGGACAAACCATCTACCAGTCAAGCATCTGTGTGTGTGTGTGTGTGTGTGTGTGTGTGTGTTGAGGACAAAATGCAGACGAGCCGGATCGCACGTCAGCACTGTCACCGTGGCAACGACGGATGTCTGGAGCCGCACCGTGAGAGGTGCGTGGGATGCCCAGCGACTGTGACATCATCCGGGTCCAGCGCAGGATGGACACCTGCAGTGAACGGTCTTCACGTCTCCGTCTCGGTCTGTCATCACTGCCGGATGTAATTACGTCCGCAAGAAAAAGTTTATGCCCCCCCCCTCCACCTGCTTCCCTACTGAATTACCCCCCCACCCACCTCCACCCCCAAATTACCTGCAAATAAGCAGCTTTTGATTCAAAAACTTGCAATCCTAATTGGTCCATTAGTGCTCGCTACCGCCCTCTAGTGTGTGTGTGATCTCATTATGAAATATCTTCTGGAACTGGAATGTTTCGCTCTTTACTGTGTGTGTGTGTGTGCGTGCATATGTATAACTCTTTGCCTGTTCACAGTTTGACACACACACACACGCTATAATGTTCTAAACCATTTGTATGTCTGAGCATCTCTTACAATAGTCCTACGTCATGTCCGGAATCCTTTTTTTCTTCTTCGTGGACGTGACGAAAGAGCTGCGATGGTGCTGTGTGTGTGTTGGTGCTGTGTGTGTGTGTGTGTGTGTGTGTTTTTTTTTCTTTCCTCGTGTAGTGTGTCCTTGTTGTTTTTGTCTTTTTCCGCAGCATCACTGCAACACACACACACACACACACACACACACAATATAAGTGTGATGATGATGTGGCTGATGAGGTTTAAAATGCTTTCAATTCAGGAAAGAATTCACCCCGTTTCTTGTTTCGAAAACAAAGAAGGTGTCCAAATGTGCACACACACACACACACACACACACACTCTTAATAGACTTGTATGATGGAACCCTGTTGATTTCTGCACATAGGAGGATATTGGAGTTAAGCACCGCTGGTGACCTGCGTTCTCCCTATGTCCGTGTGGGTTTTCCTCCAACAGTCCGAAAACGTGCAGGAAAGGTCAATAAATGATGTCTTCATCTTCAAATTTCTTCAAACATGACATTAATAAATAAATAAGCAAACACACAAAGACCCAAATCGATGTAAGTGGCTCTGTATAGAAGTCACGGTCTCCGGGCCAACGGTCCAAACCTCCGTTTCTCATTCTCGGAGACACTTGTGATGTCAAACGGTCGCATGTCAGCAGCGGCTTGATGGATGTTCAGTTCCGAGGGAACAAACTGGACGTGTGTGGACGTGTGTGGACGGGTGAGTCACAGGAAGTGATGTTACATGATGCAGGACTGGAACTCAAAAGCAACGTTCAGAGCACTTTGTTGTTTTTACAACCTTGCTTTAAACAATTTGCAGGAGCAAAACGAGGCATCAGGGGTTAGGATAGAGACGTCTGGTTCTGAATCGTGTGTGTGTGTGTGTGTGTGTGTGTGCACTCTCGATCGTTGTTCCGTACGACTCGACACACGTGTTCGGTGTAACTTGGTGTCACTTGGCAGTGTGTGGACGCGGTGGAGTCGTGCAGATGTTGTGATTTGTTCTGCTTTGCGGTGCCGCCGTGGCGGGATGTGTTGTGTTTTTATTTGTAGTCTTTATCCCCCACAAACACGCCGAGACGAACTCGACATGAGAATCTCAGCAAACAAAGATAAAGATTCAAATTCTCATCATTTTAGTTCCATTTTAATCTCATTCTTATTAACAGTCAAGTTATGAAGTTCATTTATTAAGCAGTTATTAAGTCATCAGTATAAAGTTATTTATTAAGTAGTTGTTATGAAGTAGTTATTAAGTAGTTATTAAGCAGTTGTTATGAAGTTATTCATTAAGTAGTTATGAAGTAGTTGTTATGAAGTAGTTATGAAGTAGTTGTTATGAAGTTATTCATTAAGCAGTTGTTATTAAGCAGTTGTTATTAAGCCGTTGTTATTAAGTAGTTGTTATTAAGCCGTTGTTATGAAGTAGTTGTTATTAAGTAGTTGTTATTAAGCCGTTGTTATGAAGTAGTTGTTATTAAGCAGTTGTTATTAAGCAGTTGTTATTAAGCCATTGTTATTAAGTAGTTATTAAGTAGTTGTTATTAAGCAGTTGTTATGAAGTTGTTATTAAGTAGTTGTTATGAAGTAGTTGTTATTAAGTAGTTATGAAATAGTTGTTATGAAGTAGTTGTTATTAAGTAGTTATTAAGTTGTTGTTATTAAGCAGTTGTTATGAAGTTATTCATTAAGTAGTTGTTATTAAGTTATTCATTAAGTTGTTGTTATTAAGTAGTTGTTATTAAGTAGTTATTAAGCAGTTGTTATTAAGTAGTTATTAAGTAGTTGTTATTAAGTTATTTAGTAAGTAGTTGAAGTGCGTTTATAGCGTAACACAAATCAAACACAAGTATAGGTGTCTGTGATCGTTACGTGACGATTGTTGCTAATCCTAGACCAGAGCGGGACGTCGGCTCAGTGGTTTCATCATGACAAGCAGTCCCGGCTTCAATTCCCAACGTGAGACGATCGGGGACAGCGAGAGAAGAACAAATCGGTCACATCGTTGTTTTTCTTGTTGTTTTGTTTTTTTGGGCAAGTCACCATGGAAACCTTATTACCCTGGATGGCAACCGGTTGATGACTGCCGCTGACACGGGGCAGCAGACTAGAACTAATCCAATCATGTCGTCTGAACGGTGCCGTGACATTTATCTTCTGCTGCCACGTCTGCATAACAATCCACATCCGTCTCTGTCGTCTCTGTTTCGTCTGTCCACCTGATTCATGAAATACGGCACAGACGACATTTTGTCATGTTTGTTCGTGTCCAGTCCGGTCAAACCTAAACGTAAACACACGACATGTCCGAACGTTTGGATTCACCTCGACATAGAAACGATCGATATGATCATTCACGGTACACAAGTCACACAGGATGGACGATTCTGTATCTCCCAGTTTGCCTCACCTGCATGTCTTCGGACTGATTGGACGTATTTTGATACTCCCCGAGCTCCCGGAGTAAAATCACGCAGCCACACTGGGTCCTCCAGGTCTACTCGGGACCCGGGACTTCTTGCCGTAAAGCGACTCCTGTTGAAACACTAAATCTACCCAACCTACAGAACGCTAGGCTTCACCGTTTCGTCTGCACTGTTTTGTTTGGTGTGTTTAAACCCTCAGTTAGACGGCATTAACACCGGCATTGTACGGTGTTCAGTTCATCAAGCAACTGACCGAAAGTGTGCCATGAACCATCGTGGTGAGAGCAGCCCGGTCGAGCAAAACCGTCAACCAGACACAACAAAAGCAACACAAACAACAACAAAAAAGCCGGTCCTGTTGTCGGGTTTGCTGTTGTATTGTTGTGTATTTGCTCTCAGCGTCGCCATTAGCGACCGCAACGTTCCCTCGTTTTCCCTTACGCTGCCAGAAACGGCCAGTATTAGTAATCATTAGTAAGCATATGGTTTTATATCTAGTTCTGGATTTATTATTCTAATGTGTACGATGTATATGATTTAATAAGAATTATGGTTGCTAAGCGCGGCTCATGACCGACCTGTTAAGAAGAGCTTTAGAGCCGAATAGGTCCGCCTCTGTGTCGAGTTCATGCTAATGTTCTAGATGGAAATGCTCCGAATGGTTCCTAACTAAATAAACAAACCGGGGGAGCTGAAATGTCCTCGTCACATCAGCTGAGTGCTCACAAAAATCTGCTTGTACAGCCGTCGCTTCCAACAGAGACTTTCATTCAGCAGCTCCCGAGGAGTTTTACCAGGAATCAAGTCTGGATCCAGAACGCTGGAATTTTATAGCATTTTAAATAAACCACATGTGGAATCAGGTGTTCTGATCACGTCCGTGGCGACGGGAAGATAAAACGAAGCACCTCAGCATTTTAGAACCTTGTAGGAACGGTTTGGAGCTCCTTCCTCTTCCAACACGACCGTCCACCAGTCCACAGACCAACGTGGTCTGTGGACAGACGAACTCCATGTGGAGTCTCCGACCTCGACCCCCGCCCCTCCCGATACAAACACCTTTAGAATGAATTAGAACAAAGACCGAGAGCCAGGACTCTTCTCATCCCAAGATCAGTATTGTGACATCACAAATGTGCTTCTGCATCGGTTACTTATTAGGTAACGGGAGGTCAGAATGATTAGTAGTGAGGAACGTTCCGTCCAAGTATAAAGAGATGAACATGTTCTCCCAGGGGAAAAACCGTAACACTTTGTAATTCACCACTGAACCGATCCGTTTATATAAATAAACGTACTTTATTTTATTACAAGCTGGACATTTAGACGTGTTGTGTTTGTCGCCGTGTACGAATCCTTACAGCACAACAACCGATAAAGAATTCATTTTGAAGTCTTAGATGCAATGGCCACGAAGGCCGTGAAGCCACGGACAATTTTACATGAACTAGATCCCAGTGAATACAAATCACACACACACAAGTCCATTTAAGCTTTATTGTGATATTCGATAGTTTGCAATACAGTGAAAAACAAAAGACACGTGACGTTTCTTTACTTAGACACAGAAATGCAAAGCAAAAATAATCAAGTAAAAAAAGGAAAACGAAATAGCATACACTTTTTTAAATCTGAAAATAATAATAATAATAGGCACGACTTAATATAGCCATAAATACGACACGCTTTAGACCTTAGACGAACATTCTAAGAAAAGAATTCAAACGTCTGATGGATTTTCTTCTAGAAATGTTTTGTATCGAGTCTTACAGGCCGTCGGGATTTAAAAACCAGTGTCACCAAAACCAACAATAATAAAAACCATCAACTGTTTTACTAGAATCGTCGCTCAATGTGTCAGAACGTAAGTTTAATATTTTTGGTTGACTTTCCAGCACGTTAAACATTTCCTGAATGCTGCTTCACAAAGAAAACAAACGAACGAACGAACAAAAAAGAATCATGAAATAAAACAAAGCAATGATGTGCTTTTAATGACACTGGTTTGATTTTTTTAAATCGTATAAAAATGTGGGTCCGGTTACTGGTTATTAAATGTTTCGGCAGGTGAATCCAGCTCACCACGGTGACGAACGCGATGCTGAACCAGGACCAAACAAATCGACTCGCGTAAAAAAGGACCGTCAGGAAAGCAAACAAACAAGTAAACAACAACTAAATGTCAAATAAATATCAAATTCACTTCAAGCTACACAGACGAACGAGCGAACGAGAAAGGAATCAGAAAAAGTGTCGTTAACTCCGAACGCCTCACAACGTACGAATGAACAACGCTAGAGAAAGACACTCACGCATTCACGCGCAATCCTTTCCACACCAGACACAGAAAGACACGTGAAATTACGCCGAGCCAGAGGTACAGTGAACAAAAGTGCTTCAAGTCAGGGAAGTAAAGGACTCAACCCAGTAGAAATATGTCGAATATGTATATATATATATATATAGAATCATATATACTGTTTTATAAAACCTTAAATATGTTAATCTATGTACAAAACTGTGAAACAGGGAACAATGTCTCGTCTGTAACGCTTTTTCAAGTACGATTTTCTCTACGACTAGAACGTTTGCATTGACTTCGGCTGATCAGAAGGTCACGTGACCGGACTGACCTTTATCGTAACGGGATGCTGAAAGAGAAACGTTTAAATCCCACGGAGAAAGATGCGGCGAAACCCCCCCTCCCTTCCTGTTAGACCCACGCGCCCCATTTAACGCTTTTAATACGAATCGATTCATCGCGATAGAACGTGACCAGTTTCGATTATTAACAAATAAAATAATAATAAAAGAATCGTCTTGAATGCGTCTGGACAGAACGTCATGCGCTGCACAACAGTTGTTGTTTTCCGTTTGAACTTCTGAAGAGGCCCCGAGACATTAATGCTGCTTGGAGGTGAAGACGGAGAACCGCGGACCGACCGGAGGACCGAATGGTTCCCGTTTCACCCACAAAGCTCGAATAAAGTGCAGGAAAAGAAGTAAAAGCTCCGATCGCGTTCGTGAAATAGCAGCAATGGTGCGTCGGTTTCGGTTCTTTACGTTGAACGTTTAATCTAAGAAGTCGACCTTTCTTTTTTTTTTTACGTCAGAACACCATTGTGAGCGAATCGAGAGTTAAAGGCCTTGCTTGACCTTTCTCTGGAGCCCAACAGGGGGCAAACTTGGTAGTGGTGGAAGTGGTGGTGGAGTTTCTGATCTCTAACCTGTATTTTAATCCAAGACTGAAGAAGTCTACACCATGTTGTTTATGCCCACGATTAGTGTTTCCGGAAAAATCCTGATGTTATTTTTTAAATGGATGTATCGTATCATATTTTACATCCCTGGTTCATGATTGGCAAGCGTTTAATTAAAAAAGAAAAGGTTAAAAGAAAAGCCAAAGCCGTTTAAAAAAAGCTGCAGAATGTTCAGTCTAAAAGGGGGATAATCAAGCCAGCAATCACCCGACCCCTAAAATGTCTTTGAAGCAGCAGGAATCCTGTGGAAAAGTGGAGGGAAGAAAACAAACAAAACCCGAATTGCCTCTAAACACATAAGCAAGACCTCAACAAAAGTGCAAACGGAACATCTGCATTCAAGTGTTCAACATCATGCAACGACACTCGCATAAACGACAACGTGAAACTAAACCTGATCGGAAACGATACCATACAGAGATTCGGGGGAGTGGGCGGGGCCGGCGGAGTGCGAGCGCCGGTTCCGCTTTCCCGTGCCATTCCAGTGCGTTCGGGATCACGAAACGGGTCACGCTTTTTTCCCCGTCGAGTCGCGATGCAAAAATGGAACCTGCCACAGATGCCGATTCAACACTACAAAACGAAACGTTTATGATCCGGCCTTAAGAGCACCGATTACGACGAGACACGGAGAATCCTGCGTGAGGTCGAAACGCAACACGATGCGACACGAATTGCACCACAGTGAAGTCACTGAAAGTAAAGTAAGAAGAAAAGAAAGAAGGTGGCGAGGGAGGGGGCGGGGACTGAGATCTACGCATCATAAATACAAAATGCCACGGCAATACTTAAACACCTCATCGTTATGCTAGTCAATATTCCAGATACTGCTACATTAAACCCCGGCACGTCCCAAATCTCACCCACGTCACGTTTACTCCTCACTAGAATCTAGCTAGACACTCGAAACCCTTTCCTGTCATCATGCGGGGTGATCAGAGGGAGAAAAATGCTAACCAGTAACATCAGTCCATCAGAAATAGTCCTGCATGAAAAGCGACCAGCTCACACACACACACACACACTGAGACTTTCTCGGTGCCATCGACATTACGCCGGACACACAGATCAGATCCGGTAACGATACCAGGACGAGAGACCGAGAGAAGAAAGTAAATCTGTAAAACGAAACGTTTCCGTCTCCACGACGACACGCGTCGGTCTGATCTCATGAACGATGAAGCAGAATCTCGTTCGGATCGCCGTCGCTTCGACTCCAGTTTCGTGTCACTGCTGGGATCGTGTGTTTAAGTCGAGTTAGGCGGGGATGGTGTGTGTGTGTGTGGGGGGGGGGGCGAGTGTGCGCATGTGTGGGTCGTCACTCGGTGAGGTCTACGGTCCCCGAAAAAGTCACTACGCCGAGAAGAGCCGGGTCACGGGGGGGTGGGGGTGGGGGGCGTCGAGTGAGGTTCACGTGTCACTCCCAGCCATTGTCCTTAATCATGTGAGCCAGCTCGATGATGAACTTGCCTTCTTTGTATTTCTGACTGCTCTCAAAAGCATGTTCCTAAAAAAAAAGGAGACAAGAAAACGTCAATAAACAAATTTATTTATTTATTTATTATTAATTTTATGCATTAAAACAACAATAAAAACAAATAGTAGCTGTACATTTCAAATAAAACAGCTTTTATTGGGTCGTTACACATGTACAAGGAAATTCACTCATCGCACATCCCAACTTGTATAGCGGTCGAGGTCTGAGCGCTATAACCGGGTCGAATATGTCCTACGGCGCCCCCTGGAACCGACGGGGTTAAGTGTCTCGCTTCGAAACCGCAACAGTGTCTGTAAGTTGAAACCCCCAATCGTCCGCTTAAAGGTCCAAAGCTCTACCCGACTACGTAACACACGACGGTAAATCTGTTTGAATATTTCAGTACGACTTTGTTTAAGCTCTGAAGTCGCGCCGGTTGTTGGATTGTTGGAGGATTGTTTACGGTTCCTGTAGTCAAGACTGGCGTGTATTTGATGGATCACGTCTGTCACTTCTATCGTTTCCTGACTCGCTTTCTCACCGTCTGTCACTAGTGAACTCACTCTACCGGCGGCGGAACCACAACTCCCAGAATGCACCTCATCCGTGTTGATCACGTCTCTCGTCTGGCTGAAGTTGCATCGAAATCGTTTCAGCTTGAACGGTCGACGTGACGCCGTCGTGTACGCGCCGCTTCGAGCTTTCTAATCGTAACACCCTATAGTAACACCGACACCGCATGTTTGATTAGTTCTAGTCCCGTTCGTAGGGCGCCGGGGAGTCGCCGGCTGTAGTAAACGAAGCGCCGTGACAGAAGCACGAGCAATAATGGAGCTAAATTATTAGGTGTTAAGATTTTTATTCCTCGCCGGCTAGTGGAAGTCCGTCACACATAATAAACAGCGGCCGAGACATTTGGATTGGGCCCCATGCGCTATTTTAAATGTGTGAGCTTTACTTAAAGGAACACAGACACATCCAGTCAACTAGTGTGTCAGCGACACTAATGCGGTGTGTGTGTGTGTATATATATAAGCGTAGTGAATACAATCCGTTTGCGCTCGAAATGTCTGCAGACTTGGATCTAAAATGTACACGAAGACATTGAGACTAAACATCAGCGCCCTTTTAATCCTCTTCCCGTATTTTCTAAATCGGCTCATCAGGGGGCGCTGACGCGCTCTGGAATCACATGGTTTCCTTACACTCGATGTGTGTGACTGTTGCTTGTACATGGAAACTAGAAGATTACAGCGGAAGGATTTCAAAGCTGCCGGTCTGACTGATGTATCGGTACACGAGCAGCCCGCGAAACACGATATCGGAGGCGTAAATAAATAAACGAGCAGCGCACGGATCACACGGACCTACTAACACCGGCGACAGGTCTTATAAAAGTACCCTCATAATATTGACACGGTCTCATTTCTTTCCCGGCTGTAGACCCAAACAGGGGCTTAAACCTGCAACCTTTTTGTTCACTAGGCTAGTAGCTTGATCGCTAGAGACATTTACTGATTCATTCAGTGTAAACGTCACCGTTTGATTATATATAAAAGAAATAAAAATAAAACGCGGGTTTACTCTGCCGGATCACGCGGTAGTTACAGGAACACGGTTAACATTCGAGGATCGTGTGCGGTCACATGATCCCTTAAATAATGAGATAACTACAGAAATCTGATCATGATCTAATCAGTAATGTGTGTAGTGTGTGTGTGTGTGCGTCATGATTTGAAGTTTGTTCCCAGGAACGACCGGACAGCCCGAAAGAAAACTGGAACTCACGTATTTCCAGCCCAGAGTAGTTTTACAGTTTTCACAGTAGATGTCCGCCACGGCGTGTAAACCTGTGAGAAGAACCCTCTCCTCCGCCGGACCGCAGCCCACGTTCACCCTGGACCGGACACAGACATGGAATCATCAGAGAGCATCATGGGGTATCGGGGGACAGAAGCTTTTGTTCACCGCTGGGTAATTAACATTTCACCCAAATCTGGGCAGTGATGAAACAGGCACTAGGGGGCAGCAGAGAGGGCACGTGCTTGGGCGTGGTCGGGCACGATTCGATTCTAGCTACGGCGCCCTACGGCACCCGGGGAGCCGTTACGGAGGGGGTCCGGTGCCTGCACCACGGTTTCTTTTAGGGGAGGCGAAAAAACAAACAAACAAACAAACAACCAACCAAAGGGAAGCTGTCGACCTTTTATATAAATGATATTAAAAATATAGTTCATAATAAATGTGTGTAAATTTCCTTTATTTGTTTACTTTGCTTGAAATGTTACAAACGGGCACCTAAACGGTTTCTAAAGTCTCTGACAGCGTCAGTGCACAAGATCAGTAATTAAGATGGAAATGAACTCGTCTAACAAGTTCAGGTTAAAATGAAAAAGCACAACAGCTGTGCACAACCTTAAATACACTTTCTAAAATAGAATTAACCCCCGCGCGCACACGCACACACACCTACATACACAAGACAACATTCAGTATGTCCAATTAGCCCTATTGTGACCGACTCCATGTCTTTGGGCTGTGGGCAGAAGCCGACAGGAACCCGTGCAGACCCGGGGAGAACATGCAAACTCTACACGGAGTGCAGTGCGCCGCCCTCTGGTCAAATTCTATATTAAAGAAATAAAAATGAGTTGTTTACATCATTGGCACATTCAATAGTTTATGGAGGGTATCGGACTGGAGGTTTGTTTGTTTGTTTGTCAAACAGCAGCTAACATGTATCTGTAAACTAACAAGGTAAATAAGATGTTTTGTTTCATTTTGCCCTCGGGAGAAAATGCTTTAAGATCTTTACAGTCATGCAGAAGCGATTTCATATCGATCCTTTAGAACTCGGTCACTTTCCCGGTTCTATATTTTGATCAGGCCCACGAGGGGGTTGGAGAGGGAGGGGCAGGGAGGGAGGTGAGGTTGGAGGTCACGTGTTAAGTATCCGAGTCATGACGGATATCCGGAGCCATACGCGGCCGGCGGCTGATACTCACACGGAGTTGAAGAGGTAGGCTCGTCCTTGGCTGCCTTGGAATGACTGAAAGTAAAAAGATAAGAAGAGAGTCGTCACGGGAGACGCATCACAGTACACCCCAGTCAGTCCCGACCTTACACGTGAGCCTTGTGGGTAAACGATCGGGGTACGAATGGACGTAATAAATAGCACACCGTGATCCGTGATCGTACAGTGTCTGTTGCCATGGAAGCAGGTTTGTGCGTGTATATGACATGACGATAATCATTCTGGCCTCCGTGTCGAATAGACGTCGAAGTAGTCTCTGTGGTGCCGTTTATTAAATAAATAAATCAGCAAATAAAAGGTCGTTCTACGGCACACGGCTGCGTTTCAGGTAGCGGCTTCGAGACACGAAATACGAGGAGGGTTCGCCTTCCGTGGCAAACGAATCGGACGAACATGTGCATTTCATCAATTCATAATGACGTGTTACTATGAACCGGGGCCCTTTGTCTAGAAGGTTAAGCCGTATTTTTAATAATGGTGCGCGATTCTACGACTGTGTACAGCTGTGTGTGATTAACTTCAACCCTTCCTGTGCATTATGGGTAGAGAGTGAAAGAACAGAGCGGTCGTTATAGCGCAGGAACCAACAGACCGTGTGTGTTTAAATGTCACAGCCCTTCACTACGCTCGCTCAGTCACGTATCTGCTTCCGTTCAAAGCACCGGCCTGCTCGGGGCGTCTATTAATTAATTAATTATTATTATTTATCGAGCATTTTATCGTCACGTTTTAAACACCGAGTCGTATCCATGACAGGAAATGACGAACGAGGTTTTCAAACGATACTCGAGCCACGTCAAACACGCTTGTGGACAATCTGGTCTCACCTTGCGGGAGAGACTGGAGTAAAACCCCATGTGGACACGAGGAGAACGTTCCGACCGGTACGGCGTCACTTCACAATGAGCACTGAAGAAACGGATCCGGAAATTCCGTGCACAAAATAATCAGCGAATGTTTGCGACGCATTTACGGTTTCTAGACAACAGCAATGCAATTAAAATGCATTCCGCAGCACTAATAGACGCATTATTAAGAATGAAAAGAGAAGATTTTGATTGAAAGACCTTTTTGGTGGCTCAGGTGGCTACTACAGATACACAACAGTGCATGCAAAACGTCACGCAATAAAACAAATAAATAAACAACAGAAAAAGGAACTAAACTTTGAGAACATGGCATTCCAGAGGCACCTTCCAGACACCTTCAGTTCAGCTCCCAATTCCACATAAAGACTGGACATGTACCGAATTGGCCCGAGTATAAGTCTCACCCGAATCTAAGCCGCACCCTTTAATTTTGAGAGGGATTCAGAAAAAAAATATAAAAATTGAAAGAATAAAACTTGATCTAGTATTTTATTCTCTTTG
>JAOTRQ010061728.1:0-13482 GCA_028565875.1 Hoplisoma paleatum
TTTGTAAAGTTGCTTTGAGACAATATCTATTGGAAAAAGCGCTATATAAATAAAGTTGACTTGACTTGACTTGACTTATTTCAGGGCATTTGTAATTGATTCATATTATTACTTGATATATTGTCTAGTTAAAATGTGTGTATTTTAAAATCCAAATGTAAATTAAGAATAAAAGGATCTCTGACTATGTTTAGTGACTCACTAACCAATGAGAATTAAGCCCCCTGCTCCTCTCAATGATTGTTTCATAACTAATGGAAAGAAAAAAAGGAGAGGGTAGTTAAAGCAATCCAGAAGACAACATTGTAATGTCCTGGTTTTATTTATGCCTCAGGTTCTTTACAATCTGGCCTAATCATTTAAACACAATTGTGCGCCTTGGAACTATTCAGCATGTTCAGTTAGCTTATTCTTTATTATCTTGATTTTGTGTTATGTGGAAAATGCGACAGCACAAGTATCCAGGTAAAAAAATTGTTAATGTGATTTATGTTTTATGTTAATGTGATTTGTTTTAAATGTATTATAAGCTTTGTTCTCTCATATTTGGGGCAGTTGTGGCCTGGTGATTAAATATAAGGCCTTGTAATCCGAAGGTTGCCGGTTTACACAGCTTGTAAACAGACCAGACAGCCAACTGACTTGGGCTGTTTGTCCCAAAATATCTCAATAATCGATCAGGTGCAGTGACCTTAAAGGAGACATATTATGCAAAATGCAATTTTTTGGTATCTCAATGTGAGTCTATACTGCTCCAATAAACACTACCAGTCCTAGTTGTGTCTAATTTTTGTAAATTATTTAAAAAAATATTAAAAACAGTGCACTGGTGTATTGAAATATTCCCATTTCTGGTTTGAAAAGTCACATTTTCAAGATATATCATACCACAATCTCACTTGAAAGCACATTTGTGACCATCTGAAGGCCTGTACAAAAAGATGCTAGGAACACCCAAAGCAGCCTTGCTTTGAACTCGCTTTTGTTGCAATAATGATGACCTGCAGACATGGTTTGCACTTTTAAACTTGCATTAATAAGCGCCGACACGGAGCACAAATTGTTGCCAGTTGTTTACATACTCAATCATTATCAAAGTAATGAAAAGAAAGTCCAGTCCTAAGGGTAATTAGAATCTAAGCGTGTATCAACAAACAAATGACTCAGGGGATTCATTCTATAGTTATGCCAATTGCTTTATCACTGAAAATATTTTAATTAAGTCATATTTAAAAACAACTAGGTTGTGAGTCATGTTTAGAGAAACAGCACACATCATATGTTCTGTTTCTTGGCTCTGGAACGTGCTTCATCCTGACCTTGTTTGAAATTCCTTAGTAATGAAGTATATCCAATTGTTGTGTGTGTAGCGTATTGCTCTTTTATCCTGAAGCAAAAGGACCAAAAGCCTTCACTAACATAAGAGGGTACCGTGGACCAGCATTAGGTTAACCCTTAATACCCTATAATGCGTCCCATCTGTGTGTGTTCTCCCATTTTCTTTGTAAAAATCAGGGAGATGATCAAACTCATTTGGGACAAAAGATTTACTCTTAAGGGGGTCATTTCTGGTTTTGCTTTCTGTCTTTTTTTTCCACACGGGAGATCCGATACAGAGACCCACCAGGTTCCAATTACATGATGTCAGTGGCCAGCCAATGAAGAGCCTCTGCAAAGTCTCGCCCATTCACCTCTGTTCCACACTCAAACTTTAAGAGGCTTGCAAAACATGACTGGCTTTTCTCCATGCAGGATGTAAGGAAGAGCATGAGAAAGCTAAACATTAAGTAAAAGGACCCGCTAATTGCAACATCTTGCACCAATTGGCGAGGATGAAAACCCACTGGAAGTATTGACACAGTCCAGCCACACTGTAGTTGCCAAGATTTGCCACAGCTAAGATGTCTTACAGGAAATAATAGCCTCCAATCTCTACAAATGTCAAATGTGTCCATGTTGAAAATATTCCATCGGTTGTGCATAACATGAGGTGTTACTACATTGGAAATTATAGAACATTACCAACCGTGTTTATACAGTGTTTGGTTGTGTGTACATTGTTAGTACTATTATTATTATTATCATCATCAATGTTTCCCCACACACAGTTTTCCAATGGCTGGAAACCTCAATCACATTGGGGAGAGTATATTTACTTATGTCATATGTTCTATATATCATGAGCACATATCCCTATATCATGAGATTTACACAAGAGGCCAGTCTCTTCTGTGGAGAGTCTCTTCTGTCGCCACTACTAAGAAGGACCTTTCTACAGACCTTTTAGTCAATTGTTCTTGCAAAGGGCTAGCTAGTGTGAAACTATTTTCAGCTAGATCTTAAAAACGTTCTTATATAAACATAACATGTATTTGAATATTACTTTGAATGAAGGTACTTTAATATTAAAGAAGACATTATGCAAAATACACTTTTTGTGTGTTTTTATATTTCCATGTGCTCTTATAAACTGCTCTTATAAACACACCAAGTTTGAACAAAATTTATCGATTAGTTTTCAGTAAATTTTTATAAACGAGATGTTTTGACTTATGTAGTATTGCGATATAATAACTACTTGATTTGCATCTAAACCTCTTCATTGCCACCAATTATCTGAAAAAAAAACACCACCAGCGCCTCACCCGATAAATTGTGACCCAATGTGTTGTTGTCTGCAATGCATGACTCCTTACACAGCCAAAGAACAATCACTAAGGTTTAACAAGGTTTTGTGTGCAAACGTTATGGCCACTACAAATATAAAAAATACTGAAGACAAATATTGAAGACAAATAATGTCTTTTAATGGCTGTATGAAAGCGGGTTTTGATGTAAGAAAACAACCCTGCAGTTTTCTCCATTCCGAATTCCAAGTGCAGTGCATATAGATTGATAATGTATGGAAGTAATACATGTTTAAAATATGTGTGCGTGTGTGTGTTTGCTTGCATGTGTGTGTGTAAGTCCTCCTAGTGAATGGTGTCCAGCTCCACACTCACAGGGATTACAGTGGCTGTGAGCTCAGCTATGGCAGGAAGTTCCCAGTGTTCTGGCTATCTGAGCGGAAAATGGATGTTTGTCAAAAGTGCCAGACCTACTCTTGATTTCCAGTCGATGTCATTTCACAGTGGGAATCCAGTCCTGACTCTGAAATGCTGACCGTAGTCCCTGCCAGTACCTGGTAACCCTGAACACAAAGTGTAAACGTCCTTGAAAAATAAAAACACCTTAGAGTTCATAGTGTTCTCAGAAAATGCAGAGTCTTTTTTCTGCAAATATAAATCATTTAAAAAAATAGACTTTTTAACCCAACTTACAAGAATTTTTTTTACTTTAAAAAATTTCTCCTGGTGCGATGGCAGGTCTTGTTCTATTTAGCAGTTAAATACCCTGCTGCATACAAGGGCTACCCAATAAGGATGGGCCCTGTTGAGCCTGGTTCCTCTCGAAGTTTCTTCCTGTAAGTTTTAGGGAGTTTTTCCTTGCCACAGTCGCCCTCGGCTTGCTCAACAATGGTTTATGTTTGTCCTGTATTTTGTAAAGTTGCTTTGAGACAATGTCTATTGGAAAAAGCGCTATAGAACTAAAGTTGACTTGACTTGACTTGACCCCAGAGACTATTAAAATCATGGCACCCTTTGAAGCCTGGGGACAGAAGACTGACATTTTTTCTACATTGTTACACAGCAGAATGTTTAGGCTGTTTTCCCAACCCAGGAGCTTTAGTGCGTGTTACACAAATAGCATACCTGAAGCTCAGATCTGAGCATCTGAGTAGATACCTTTGGTATCTACACGGGGTCTGGCCCATGTAAAAAGAGAGACAGTAATATCACAATCATGTAGTGTAACGTGAGCTTCTTCTGGCAAAGAGCACACAGTATAAAGTATGATTCATTGTTACTGTAAACTGCTTTCTGCAGATTTATTGTTTGTGTAAGAAATGGAAATTTTTAGTCTGTTTTTGACATACAGAGCAAAATGTTGTATTATAAAGTTTGTGCTTGCATGAAAACATTTGCAAAGGGCACTAATTTATAGTAAAGAATCGCTAAATCATTATCTTATGTACATACATCATCTCACACAGCAGATGTGTTGGCAATTATTGTCTGCTGCAGCTACCATTAGTGTTTCACGCATAATATATGTTGGATAAAGCATGAACAGCAAAATACCCTCCTCTAATGCTTTTAAATGATTGCATTTATGGAGGAGTGAAATGAAGACTAAACTAGAAACAAACAATTTTACTTTCTTGCTTGTTTTTGATGATATAAACTGACCATTATGGACCAAGTTTGTGTGGAAGCTCCAAAATTCTGGTATACACTTCATATATTTATTCATAATGACTCTTCAAGTATACTGTACTTACAACTATTAGGAATTTTAGTTGCTGTTACTATAAAACAAGTTACCATTTCTTAGAATTGGTTATTGTAAGAGCACAAATTTTGTCTGAAATTCTGGCAGACAATTCCCTCCTCCCAGAGCATTTACACTTATGGCTATTCTAACATTTTCCAAATGTATTCCTTTCCAGACAATAAAAATTTAACAGTTTATTGAATTACAATCCAGAGACTTGAAACAATAATATTTTATCACAAGTGAAGCAGCTGATTTAGCAATAAAAGTGACTGTAAGTACTGCTAAAAACACTCCTATAAACTGCTGTGACACGTTCTGCACCTGCCCCAGTCTGCTGCAGATGTTTATTAAGGCTTCTCTTGGACAGTCTCTTTCTGACTGGCTGTTATTGATGGATACTCTTGTAAACTTTATGCACATTTAGTGGAAATTTGGCATGACAGAATGGGACGTTCTGGTTTTGTAGCACTATAAAGAGGAGAGCTTTGGTTTTTATTATTTAGAAACATTTTTGAAAGATAAAGTTAGTGTCCAATGATATGATTATGCACAATGATGTACATTTATAATTTCGGCATTTAACAGTTGCTATAGTTACAGTATATAAAGTTACATTCCATTGTTATATTTTTATAAATGTAAATACATTTTAACGTGTATTCATATCTTATAACTTATAAACAAAGCCATACAATTAAATCAGAGGGTATTTAGAAGCTGTTTAACGATCATTCATCAAAAAATCTGAGCGAGTTGAACCTCCCTGTATAAGTTGGACGCGTTTTGCAGTCCACAGTGCCAGAAAAAGAGGGGGTTTCACAATCCTCTGGCATTATAACAGTGGGCGCTAAGATTATGCAGCTTGTGCATCAGAATGATCAAAGCACTCAATTTGGAAACATTATTTAGAAAAACTATTGTAAAATCAAAGCCATATGTGTTCTGGATCCCATGGAAGGGTAATTCCAGTGAAGTTTATTTGTGTTGACAAAGACAAAGTCAATTTGTTATGATCATGTTTCCAGAGTAAAACATTTTTGAGATGATCTTCTCTGGACTATGATTCACATATACTGGCAAAACATAATTGTCAGATTTTTCTATATGGTCTTCAAGAGGCATTGTAAATACACTTAGGCTATGTTTACAAGAGCATTGTGATCTGAGATCTGTGAGAACATGCAGAGTGGTATAAGATGCTGCGTTATTGCATAGCCTTTGTGGATTTGGAGCATTTCACAAAATCTAAATCTTCCATACTGTCGCCTCGTAGCAGGAAGGTCCTTATTTTGATCACCAGGCATGTCTGGGTCCTTTGTGTGTGTAGTTCCCCCATGTCTGTGGTTTTTCTTACACAGTCCAGAAACATATAATCAGACTAATTGTTGACTGTGACAAGGTGTTTATAGGACTAATGGATGGTGACCTCAAATAAAAGCTGCCATTTATTGCACTTATTAAATATGTATTTTGTTTATTAGTATGTTGCTAAGCAGTTAACGATTTAACTATTTGTTAAAATGACTTGTGTACAGATAAAGTTTAAAATAAACTCTGTGTCCAAGCTTGTGTTCACAATTGGTCTTAATACAAATGTAAATTTTGTATTTTGATAGAAATAGAAATAGTTAATAATAATAGAAAAATGACATATAAAGCGTTCATCTCTCTGTGTGTAAAGAAAATGTCAATGTTAATTTGTCACTGATAAGCCTGAATTTGTAAATGAATGACACACTTTGTGAATGACAAATGAAAGAATTTGTTTTCCTTATTTAGTCAATTTGTAGTTTTGAAATAACGCACTTCAGTATGCAGCATTTCATCGTATCTAAAGTTTTAATCAGCAGTCACCATAAAATGGTGTAAAAATATGTAGAAAGAATTTTTCTATAGAGACGCTATAGAGTTGTTTAAACAGTCAGAATGGATGTACTTCAGTGTATGTAATATGTATATTTTTCGAATTTAGAACTCTTTTTACACACATATCCGTGCAATTAAACACACATTTAAACACATTAGTGCACACACACTAGGGGGCAGCACTGAGCACACATGACTGAAACTGTGGGAAGCCCTAGACACGGCACCCGAGGAACAGTTAGGGGTTTGGTACCTTGCTCAAGGGCACTTCAATCACCAAGTCTCAGAATTGAACCATCGACTTTCAGTACACAATCCTTGTTCCCTAACAACCAGGTCACAGCTGCCCCAAAATGTGTCCGTTTTGTTCAAGCCATACCCCTCAGAACACAGCGTGGGTCTGTGTGTTCTACAGCAGCAAAAACATCACAAAGAACCTAAACAGTTCCAAACAATAACAGTCTCTGTTATAACTCACCGGGATTCTACTTACACATTCTAATCAATGTTATTTTAGATCAATTCTCTGTTCAGCCTTCTTTTGTAATACGCTTGTTATGATGGCAAGTGTTTTGTTTGTGCAGTAGATATGCTGTGTGTGTCTTGCCTGTGTGCCTGCTTCATTGCCTGGTCTCCTGTGGTGCCTTGCTTCAGAAAGGGAAATGACTCTGCTTTTATCTGTTCTTTGAAGTGCTCAAACAACCTGCATTGGCCAACTTTACAGACACTGGTCATCATTATCTACCACCGAAGGTGAAGGAGGAACACAAAACTGTACCCTAGTAAAAGAACAAAAAACATGAACTAACACGCGATGTGGGTTTGACGAAGAAAAAAAGTGTTGAAGGATTTGTGATATGTTGGGACTGTGATGGACTTCCAGCAAATACAATTGTAAAACAAAAATACACAACTATCCACGACAATTATTAGTCAACCTTAAATCAGTTGTACCTTAATTATACTTTTTCTTTTATTATTTATTCAAATTCAAATTTTATCCCAACTTGTCTGGAAGTTGGGGGTCAGAGTGCAGGGTCAGCGAACGAACGGCGTCCCTGGAGCAGACAGGGTTAAGGGTTTTGCTCAAGAACCCAGCAGTGGCCGTGTAGCAGAGCCTGGATTTGAACCCCCAACCATTGGGTTCACAGCCCAATAATCTACCCACTAGGCTACACTGTCCCTTTATTATTATTATTCATGTTTCTCAATTATCACAAGGTACACAAAAACAAATCCACTGCAAGGCAAAGACACAAAGACTTCTATTTTATTATATGCAATTATCCTGACTGCATTTCTTTGGACTTTAGGAGATAACATACAGTGCCTAACCTACACAGTAATACAATGCAAACTCTACAATAACAGGAATTGCCCACACAGGAATTCTTACTGTGCAGTGACAGTGCTAAAAATGAAATCTTAATGAAATTGTTCCTTATTATTGACAGTCTGCAGTTGGAACCTTGCAGTTCAGGTACTGGACTAGTAATCTAAACATTTCAGGCCTATGCCAGGTGTAGTTATTTACAGCCTTTAGGTTGGATATGAGGCAAAACTTCAGAGCCTGGGCGACGTTTCTCATTCAGGCGCCATCCTGGGTGTCTCCCATTAACAGAGCTGCTGTGAAGTCTCTCCAGCTCAGATTGACAAATTGCTGAGTGAAGCCCTTACTGAGGGAAAGTGGAAGAAGAGATGGGTCAGGAAACAGCGCACATTTGGCAGGGGGTAAAGAGGGTGGGTGAAAGAGAAAAACAAACTAAGGTGCACAGATGGACAAGGCTGGATGCCATCTAAAATGAAAAATTAATATTTTTAATGCAGCTGATAAAAGATCAGTATTGTTTCTTTTTAACTACCCTAAGACTATATTAGGAAAGTCTTAATTGCAAATTGTACTAGGAATATTTCATGTTTTGTCTGGTCAACCTTGTTTTATTATTAATAAAAAATCAATTCATGGATTTCAGGTCTGCAACACATTCTAAAAAAAAGTTGGGATGGTAGAGCATGCATTTTTAAAAGATGTCATTCTGAAGTTAGTTAACAGACAGATAACAGCTAATGTATCCTATGTAAAAACCACAATCCACTGTGGCAACCCCTAACGGGACCAGTAAAAGATTCATATTAAATATACATAAATATCGTGCCATGTTACCTGACTTTCTATCTAGTGCATTAAAATCATCAGATTCACTGTAACAGCCTTTTCTAATTTAGAAGTAGATGTGACTGTTAAGCGTGCAATAATGTTCCAATTAAACTTTTACTTGTTTGAGATATATACATGTTTCAGAGAAGACGCAGGTTTTTACTCTTTGGAATTCTGCATGTATTTTTATAGTTTAAAGCCACATGTTCATGAGTGTCTAAATTTAGCCAAGTGATTAGATCAAAAGAAAATCTGAGCTCTTTTCCATTTGAACCTTTACACCTAAAATAAATGATTCTTTAATCATATTAGCATAAAGATGTGGTGCGTGCCAAGGCCAACATTATTTCATTCCCTTGGTGAAGAAAAGTTTCGCCCATTCTTTACACTGCAGTTGTGATTACACTCCAACTAAAAAAAGGAATGCATGTTTTTACTGATCATGACTTATACATCATCCTAAATGATTGCATTTCTAGGACTCGTTCTATGTGCTTTAAAAGTAACAAATATATTATCTGTAATGACTTAATGCCATTTTATAGACGTGTGCGCGTGTGTGTGTGTGTGTGTGTGTGCGTGTGTGCATCAAGATTACAATGCTTCCATTTAAGAACAGAATGATTAGTTAGCATGATTCGGTCCAAGTCGTATGAGCATTTTGCTGACAATTTTTATTTAATTGGACTTTTGATTTCCCTACTAGGGCAGTTCATTCGGAACACTGCTGCTAGACTTGTAACCAAGACAAAAAGAACTGAGCACTCTATTCCTGTTGTCCATGTCTATAATGGCTTTTGGTTATCTACAGATTAGTGTAAGTTTAGAGTTGATTGAACAAAGCTCAGGATTCACAGTGTTGTTCAATTCTATATTTATATTTATTCCATATTGAAATCCCTCGCTGGCCTATGGATTTTTTTTTCTTAGATGACACCAAAAAAGGTTGGGGACTGCTGCTGTAATATATGGCACAAATCCAACAAGTTATTTTGTCCACAGATGGTACACAATCCACTGTCAGTGGTACCACTGCAACGCAGACACGCGGTTTCCGACTACATATCGATACAGAGCAGGCTTGCTCAGTGCTGAGGCACAAAGTGCAATAAAGTCACATTTGCAAACTCTGATATTGCATTTAACATATAAACTGTTAATCAGTAGCTTTGTTGTTTGGGTTGACATAGTTTTTGTTCTATGTGGTGGCAAATCAGGCTTTTCTGTTCATGAGTCTGATGGTCAAGTTTTGGTTTGGTAAATTCTGGGTGAGCGTTAACTCCTTTTTTTAAAACTAAAGTATGAACACATTGTGATGAATTTAATTCAGGCTTAGGACTAGCACTAGAATACCTCTGGTGTTAGTCTTGTGCTAACCAATGGCTGGTTTCAGTGAAAATGATGGAATTCAGGAACATTTACTAAACAATCAATGGTGCCAATAATGTTGATCACGGATGTATGAGCAAGTGTTTTGAAACACTTCAAGCATCGCAGACTAAACATTTTATTCCTCAGAGTGTCTGTAAACAGCAAACCACCATTTTTTCAAGTAGAACATCCATATAAAGGGGCTCAGCTCTGTCAGGAAGAATGTGCTGCCTTTATCTGACATTTAAAAAAGTATTATGTGAGCTTACTTACTAACAACCCAAGACAAGTCCGTGTGTACTATAAAATGATACAACTTTATTTAGTTCCCACTTTTTGAGATGTTCTAGAGTTTAGACACACTCACAGTATTTTTCTGCGCAAGATAATTGTTAAGGCACTTCAACCTCACTTTTGTTTTTGCATAAATCATTTATTATCTTATTAGGTATGAACCTATGCTTTTGGGTACGAGGCCTGTGTTGAGACGGTGACTCGCCTATCTGAAGGAAAAAAGGGGATAACTTAAACTATGACATTTCATTCTATGAAAAGAAAACATGAGTCCCCCGATGCCTTGTGTCTGATAGTAAAATATGTACCCTGATTTCATATGAGTAGTGATCCATGAGCCCATAAAAACTCAGCGGTGGTTTGAATTGTGGCTTCAAAAATGATATGTGCTTGTAAGAATACAGAAAGATGGTGAGTATTTTATTGTGTACAAAATACGAAATGTAAAGCCTTTAATACAAATCCAAAACCGTTTTTCCTGATTGAACACGCCAGTTTTAGGGATGACAAAAATAATTAGATATGCCCGATTGGTTGATAAGTTGGGGTTCAAAATATGATGAGGACATCCCAAATGTAATTTCCTATCATTTTAAATACAACACAAATAAATTAACATAAATAAATAATACAGCTGCATTTTCTTGACAAATTAGGTGTTAAAATGTGTTGAAATTGTGTTAAACTGAATTTTGACTCACATCTAACAGACTTTACCAGACCGTCTATGATCTTGGACTAATATATCATATTCCCAAACTTAGACTAGTTAACATACACTAGAAGACTGTTGTCACAGATTAGTCACTGACTATGATTTTGCAAAGATCTTGTACAGTCACTATTTACCAGACTGAAACTAGTTTCCTTTTGACATTATTTCCCATAATGCTCCTAGGAGACACATAGACAAATATATGATATTTTTGAGTTTTGAGAAAAGAGTTTTGTAGATATTAAAATGGCTGTTTTATTAACAGTAGAATAATAAAACCCAGATAGTTTAGCACATTTGATATTTAAAACCAACAAGCTGCAACTGACCCTCAAAATCCATCGTCCAAACAGGGTGCAATTTTGATTATATCCTCACATTATTCAGACCAAAGGCTAATGTCCAGAATGACCACTGTATGCAGGCTGACAGCAGCTAAGCAGCTGGTACAATAAGGTCACCAGTATTTGGAGCCAAGCTGACTGGAGTGCTTCCCACAGCTGCATGAGTGTATGGGTGATAGGATATATAGAGCAAAGTTGGTTATACAGATGCTGGGCTGTTTTGGGGACAGGCTATGAATCTTAGACCTGGCCACCATAGGCCATGGTCTGCAACTTCATCTTGACTTGGGACGGGCACTACAATGTTGGTAACTGAGTATCTACGAGATAATGCAATATCTTCAAGTATACTGGTGACATATCTTTGGTTTGTGGGAGGAACTGGATCACTCAGAGGAAACCTACATGGACACTAGGAAAACACACAAAAAACTATTTTATTGTTGTATGTGTTGTTATTTTGTTGTTAGGAGAGGTTTTTTTGTTGTACCATGTACCATGACAAGTTTGGTTCTAGTCTGTGTTGCAACATTGCCGATATTTTTTTCAGGTGTCCGAGTGTCTTTGAGGGGGTGCTCTTGAATTAGAAAAACAGCATATGGTGTGAGGTAGATTATGAAGGGAGTGGGCAAAGAGAAAGTTTTTTGTTTTATGAAAACCACATGTCTATTGAATCTCATGTACTATTCCAAACTCAAACCAGCTGGACAACCCTTGGCTCATCCATCTAAAAAACATTCCTTGGCCTGCAGCATTGGGGACCTGTTCCTCATTAGTAGTCACTCTTTTCACAGCACATTGTTGAAATGTTTCAACAGCGACATGGACTTACGATATTAATGTTTGCATCATCTGCGGTTAAAGATTTAGCACCCCAATATGCCTGAAGTCTATGATTCCGCCAATAGTCAATACTAAGAGATCAGGACTCTTTACGGTCAGTGGGTTCCAGATGGTAGGCTGAGCAATGCCAATGACATTGCTACGTTGTTTGTATGAGCTGGCACAGGTTCAGGCTAACCAAAGATAACAGAAAAAAAACATCCAGCTGAAGTTATCCTTCCGATCGTAATCTTCACAGTGCATTCTTCTTAAACATGCAAGATTCTTGTGTTTAATTTTGTAGATTCAACAACAGATGTTGTTGTGTGCAACAGTCTCCCTGTTAAATCTTCATCTTCAAGATATTTTCATTCTTCTTTTCTATGTTTGTCAGTTCGTTAAGTAGAGCTGTGTTTCCTTAGGAGGTCTGACCATTAACCTCCAGATGGTAGTGTTTAAAGGATCTGCTTTATACAACTGCTGAGATGGGCATATTCACTTTTTAAAAGTTGGGGATCTAATTATCTCATGTATTTATTACACTTTAAAATCAGATTCAATAGATAATTCAATAAACTTAAAATAAGTCTTATTTTTTATTATTAAATGCTTGGATAGGTTTGGTCTGTGGTCGCTCACATTTTGAGACTATTGGGCAGTAATGTGATCAGGGCATTTCTGCTTTTGTTCTTTAATTTTCTTGAATAACAAAGAAACCTTCCCATGTTTGCATGTCATGTTTGTCTTTAGTTTGACTGTTTTTACTAACACGATGCCTCTGCTTTGTATTATAAGTCTTAATCTGTTAAGAAGTTTTGCCCTTTTAGCTGATGGGATGGAGCTTTTGCAGATGTGTACTTTCCTTAGGTTACCATTGGTTCAGCGGGGTATTGTTTACTTTATTTAAAAAACAATTACATTTAGTTATATGCATGCATTTTAATTTAATTTAACTTTACTGGTTGATTAATTATGATACTAGAGAGTGGGTTTGAAGTGGAATAGTCATCAAAAGTAGTGTTTTTCTATTTGAAACAGGCGTTTCAAGTCCAAAACAGGATCAAGAATAGTAACAGTTTATTATCTACAGTATATAGTAATAGATTGAAGAATGATCAGTTTGCAAAATAAATGGGATTGAACTCAAGACTGTGAGGTAACAGTGCTACTCGCTTTTTACAAATGAGCTTTATTATGTGTAAATAAGTTCATTTCCTTCCGGATTGATAAAGTTTATATATATATATATAGTAATCAAAGCCCTCACAATACAGGGCTAAAACTTTTAGTGGCAGTCCCAGTTTTTTAAAAAGATTTATTCAGATGTTTAAATTATATAATGAAGTACAATTATAATTACTTCATACATTTAAAACAACAGTGTTGTTCCTTCTTTGCGGCTAGATGGTGTGTTACTAGTGCTGATCTGTACTCATATTGAATGTAACCTTCTAATTTGTATGTGATGATTTTATTTACTGATGGTGAGTTTCTTGCTTAGGTGAGAGATAAAGTTTTATTTCAATAAATATTTT
>JAOTRQ010061735.1:0-13482 GCA_028565875.1 Hoplisoma paleatum
TTGTCCCAGTACCTTTCAACAAACTAGTGGCAACCTGTTCGGGTGTTTAGTGTATTCGCCCACAATCCAGACACGCCAGCCTGTGGTCCTGTGCGTTTGTCCCAGTACCTTTCAACAAACTAGTGGCAACCTGTTCGGGTGTTTAGTGTATTCGCCCACAATCCAGACACGCCAGCCTGTGGTCCTGTGCGTTTGTCCCAGTACCTTTCAACAAACTAGTGGCAACCTGTTCGGGTGTTTAGTGTATTCGCCCACAATCCAGACACGCCGTCCTGTGTGTTAGTCCCAGTACCTTTCAACAGACTAGTGGCAACCTGTTCGGGTGTTCAGTGTATTCGCCCAGTGTGTCCTACTATGACCCTAAGCAGGACTGAATGGCGATAAAACTGCATAATAGATGCACAGATGTTGTATAATACTGTAATAATGTTCTACTACCGGTATGTTTATTATTGTGTACATTATAATTATTATTAATATGCAGAATGTTCGACACAGTGTGCACCTTTGTTTATATCAATCCCTACTTCCACTAGTCTGCTAAACTGTATGCATATTTAAGTTTAATGCATTATATTAATGGGGACTGAGTTGTTGGTGTGTATGTGTGTCTCCACATGGGCCAAAGAATCTTGTTAGCAAACCTCTGTCAATCAAAACCATTATAAATAAATCATATTTCATATATCAACAGACACCTGTTATAACTAATAAAGACGTCCTAATTGGCATCGTATTAATACTACATAATAGGATAATAGGATAATCTACTTCTTAGCCATACTGGTGAACACACTAGGTTGTGTAGGTAGTGTGCACATTTGAGACACGGCCGTGCTACCCGGTGCTACATAAATGTACACATTTGCCTGGGTTTTTTTTACGTTTAATTTATTAACAATAAAGTAAAGCACATTTGATAATAATTAAGAGACAAACAAGAAACTTTAAGTGGTCGAAATGGGCTGGTTTTGGTAGCCGGTTTGTGGCAACAAAGTGGCTAATAAACAGTTAGCATGCTAATGGGTTCGGTCCGAAACGGCCCACATTCGTACTAGGTAGTACGCAAGACGAGTACGCAGCCATTTGCTAAACCTATAGTGTGAAGTACTACAAAGAAAGCAAGTACGCGTCGCAAAATAGCATAGCGACCATATTGAACAAGCAATTAAACAGTGTGTATGTATCGTGTTAGCTTTAGCTTGGGTTGTACTTACCTTCCATCTCCATGTCTTCGGGCTCGCTGAGCTGCTGCTCGCCGGCTTTCTGCTGCTGCTGCTGAGCGTGATGGTGGTGGTGGTGGTTCATGTCTGCGGAGGCCGAGACGTCTTCGTGTTGCTCGTCCGAGGTCGCTTCAGGGGGCAGGAGGCTCCGGAGAGCCGGGGGCCGCGGATCAGGAGGCGTATCTGGGCTACACGGGTCGAGCCTGGGTTGCCGGGCCTTTCGTGGCGGTTGCGCCGGGGACTGGGACTGGGACCGGGACCGGGATCGAGGTAGGGAGGCCGGCGGGGGAGCGGGCAGAGAAACGCGCACGTATTTGCTCGCTATTCGCCCAATCGCGGCGCCTTGGTGCGGCCGGTATTCGCTTTAATGATCTCGGGGAGACGAATCGGAGAGGCCCGATGAACTAAGCAAGCCGAGGGAAAACAAACAAAAACACTGTTTACGCGTAAACAAGTGTTTGTACCTTTAAAAAAATGTGTTTACATACAACTTTTCTCGCCGTGTTTCCAGTCCGTGTGTCCCTCCGATTGTCCCTCTGTAAGGGAAGAGCGGAGAGAAAAACTATCCATTCAAACCTGATTCTTATTAGAAAACCGCATTAAGTTAGAAGTTCACGCCGAGGAAACACACACACACTCTCACACACACACACACTTCTCTCTCGCCACCTTTTAACACCACACGCGAACATAAAGCTGTAGTTTAACACCGAGTCGCATGTTCTCCATTAAACGGGAGCTTATTCTATTTTCTTTTTTTCTTTTTCTTTTGCCCGATCACGGCCAGTGTACCTCTCTCACTCTCTCTCTCTCTCTCTCTCTCTTCCCCCTCTCTCTCTCTTTCGTCGGTTCCTGATGTGCATGCAGTTTCAGCACTCAAAATGGCGGTCGCGCTCCTCTCTGAAATGTCACATCCGCACAGATCTAAACACAAGGGCTGGGAATCGATTCCGAATCGACTCTTCATTTTTACCCAAACGATTCAATTCTAACCGTCGACGCCGATGAGTCGAATCCTTACTCGGTTCCGAAGCCTTTGTATCGATTCTTGGTTCGGTTCTTTCAACCTAGTCAACTCGGATCAGGGCAAGGAGTCGATTCTAAGAGTCCGCAAGTCGATTCGTGACAAAAGATTCAATCTTTATCGATAATCGATTCGAGTGCAGGTTAAATTTATTTATTAAAAATCAATACAATGACCCACTTAATATTTGTTTTTCCCCTCTTACTTTTGCCAATAAAATGGAACTAAATGTTCATGTTAACATATGTTAGAAAATGGCATGTTAACTGAGTATCATAAAAAAAACATTAAGATATTAAACGTTGCATGTTCTCCAGAAACAAAAAATGTCCTGCTATGAAAATATTCGGTCAACATTTGATTGGACAAGCTATTCAAATCTATACATTTGCATAATCTGTGCTGTGTGTTTACAGCAACAGTTTACAATGATGCATTTTGCTTAAGTATGCATAATGTAAAATATTACATTGGTGTTTGATTAGTGTAACCTGATTTAATCCCGATTCCTAAGAACTATGTGCCTATATGTGGCAACACCATTCAAAAAGAAAAAAATAATACTGTGAAAAGTGATTCACGTTACTAATTTCTAGCATTATAGATTGCAAAGTGACCAATATTGTAATAAACAGACCTAGTAAAGGAATAAAAAACTCAATGTGTTAATATTAAAATCATAGTATTCTTTTTTTATGCCTTACTGGGCTGCACTTCTGCAAACAACAACAACAACAACAACAACAGTACAACACAATATAAAAATATTTAGATTTGATGTTGGTATGGTTGGACATGATTTGTAATGGGTGATTTACAATTATTAATAATTATTATGCATGAAATAATTATAACCCTGAATCTTACAATCTTCATAAGGAGATTTTACTTAAGGAGATGGAGCAGTGGGCACTCGGGCAAATGTTTGTTGTCTTTGGTTTATATAGACATTCTTTTGCGTACTATAGTTTCAAGCTATTAAAAATCTATCTATATGATCTCTAATCTGTCTCATGCAATTGATTTGTACCATAGCCTTGTCAATCTTTTACGTCCTCTTTTCAGTTTCACCAAGTGATATAGGCCCAACATTTAACAGAATCATTTCAAACACAAATAATATTTATATGTCTGGTTTTAAATAAGATGGATAGCAGTTTATGATGGTACCCCAGTTCACAATTGCTGCAATTTAATCAAAAGAACAACACATAAATAATTCAAACATAATACATAAATAAATATCCACCCATTAATACGGACAAAGCTGACGTAAAAAATATAATAGATTATTTTAAATAGAAAATAAACAGTTATATAATAATATAAATGGAAAATAAAATAAAAAGTATTTACATGGAAAATATTAGTGTTTGTATGTACAGCATGAATTTGTCCTTTACTTCCACGTGATCATTCTAGCTTATATTGTCTGTTATTGATTAACGTTACTTTCATCCAATTAGCGTTTTGGATTTAATTCAGTTTCTGTAAAAAGGGGCGTTTTTAGCCAATCGCTTTGCTTTGTTGATTCAGAGGCGGGACTAAACGTCAGACAACTTATATGTGTTCACTTTATAACCCCAAACACGTCAATGAAGTCGGTAGATAAAGCCGGAATTACCAAGCGGCTACTGATAAAAAGAAATCTATTTATATTCGAAAAATTGCGCTTTTGACGGTATTAAATTACAACTACTAACAGTTTGAGACATTTAACGTTCCGCTCAGGTCAGACACCGCGCTTTTAAAGCGAACTTTGGTGGAGTTTGGCCGTTTTCATTATGGCGGAGAGGAAGGAAGAGAATGAGGCACAGATTCAGGAACACGGTCCCGAACATTGGTTCTCAAGTTGGGAGAGACAGTGCTTAGCAGACGCCGAACACGGAGAACCGAGTGAAGAGGAGGTCGATCAAAATCGAGAGAAACTCTGGCATCTGTTTCAGAATTCAGCCACCGCGGTGGCGCAGCTTTATAAAGGTCTGTTATCTTCGACGCTAACTATGCTGGCTAAGCTAAATTTTTATTCTCTACCCGTTTTCGACGACATTTGCTGTCTACTACCGTTGGTTAATTCTGACTGGGATCTGTTGACCGATTGGCTAGTGATTAAGTCTTTCAAAACGGGGTCTATTTTCAGTGGAACGGTTCGTCCAATCACAAGGAAGGGGCGGGATTTAACTGTAAACGGGTGGGAGAAGACTAGCTACCACATAGCAATCGTTTACCCACTGTTTATGAAAGCTAGTGTACTTATGAATGTGTCAGGATAAATAGGGACACCAGTTATGTTCTCTAAAGTCTTATGCAGTTGTTATGGATAAAATGACTAAATAGTTCTTTTTAATAACAGCATGTATCTATACTTCTGTTTTGAAATGTAGTTTATCATATTTATTTGGATCTGTCTCCTTGCTTTTTTGTGAATTTGTTGTCTTTATAAGTGTTTGGACCAATCATGGTTTAACTATGTCCATTAAGTGGTATCCATCTGACTGATAAACTACTTAATATAGTCAAGTAATGTGACGATCACACACTAAAAGGCCAACAAAGTGCTCAAATGTTAACTTTAAAGCAGCTGAGCTTGACACCGAGTGCCCTTTGTCTTCGTTAACAATTTACGTCCCTTAATTAAAAGATAAACTAATTTATAAATACTCTCCTGTCCTAATGTACATTTTAGGACACACAAACGGACCTAATCCTATGTAGCCGTGTAGAAACTTATAGTATAATTTAGAATTTAATGAATGCACACTAGGGGTCAGTAGTGAGCACACATGCCCGGACCAATATGCACCCCTAGCCATGGCATCCGGGGAGCAGTTAGGGGTTATGTGGTCTTGCTCGACGGCACATCTGTCGTGATGTCTGAAGTCTTGGAATCGAGCTGGCAACCTTCCGATTACAAGTCCAGGTCTCTATTTAACAGGCGACAGCTACGGATGTGATGAATGATGTATGTAAATAAGTAAAACGCAGATTCTAATAGTAAATAAGTAGTCACTGCTGTTATCGTTTATGCTTCACATAGTTTGTTCGCAGAGATTAACTTGGTCACGTTTGGAGTGTACTGGATTAATATTGGTAACTGGTCACATTGACTCTGTGTTGTTAAACTTGTTTATAGCTTCTTGGGCACTTTGCTCGTCACCTGTCACATGGCTGTGTGCTTACTTTTTATTTTTGACTTCCAGATCGTGTTTGCCATCAGCAAGGATTGTCGATGTGGGTGCCCTTTCAGAACGCTGCCACAGCAGTTACTAATCTTTACAAAGGTACAGATAACCAAGCTTTTAGCCACAAGTGCGTGCACATGTGTGTGTGTGTGTGTGTGTATATACAAATACATACAATAGAAATACTATTACGTTACAGAAATGTTAAACAATGAGTATGGACCCGCTGACACGTTCTTTCAACCATTAAAATAATTCTTTATTCAGATATACGTATGGCAAGGTTGGCACACTAACCCAGTCCATTGTTACATAATGGGTGTGTTTTGCTTCAACAGAGAGCGTCGATGCACATCACAGGAGCTACGACCTAGGGATTCAGACAGGCCACCAGAGGCGCAACAAGGACGTCTTGGCTTGGGTCAAAAAGCGACGGAGGACCATCCGGAGAGAGGACTTGATAAGCTTTCTATGCGGCAAAGCACCGCCACCAAGAGTTTCAAGAGCTACACCTAAACTTTCGCCTAACCGGCCACCATCATCAGACACCGTGTCTTCTGTGGAAACAGATTTGCAGCCTTTTCGGGAAGCCATAGCACTGCACGGTAAATACGATTTAGCCTTGTAGCTTAAATGATGGCGTGAACGTAGAGCCTTTAGGATTGGAACTATATATAAGCGTAAGATTTGGAGGTGGGCATGCAGCATAGAAACGACACAAACCTTTCATTGGTACAGCTTTACAAACATAGTGAAGTATACATTTATAATAAATAACAAAACTCTAGTTGTTATTGTTTTATTTACTTTTTTTCCAAAGGTTTTTATTTTTATTTTTTTACATAAGTCTTTTGTTCCACGTCATCCACAGCATGACATTTGACTTCTTTCCTTAAATTGTCTCCTAGGTTTAAGCGGAGCCATGGCCAGCATTAGCGTGCGATCAGGCCCGCCAGGCTCACCCACTCACGTTGGCGGCGGTTCAAACTCGAGCCGCAGAAGAAACGGCCTGCACGATGTCGACCTGAACACTTTCATAGCCGAGGAGATGGCGCTGCACCTGGAAAACGGCGCCACCAGGAAGCGCACAAGCGCCCAGTGTAGCGACGTCATGACGGACTCGCCGACCCATAAACGCAACAGGACGATCTGAGCTCACGAATAATAAAAGCCACTTGACCCTCAATATGTTTTATTTTGTATATTTTGGTTCGTATTCGAAAGGAAATTAGGGCCATTAAAAAGTGTCATATTTTTTGGGATCTTTGCTGAAAGGCAAACCACTAGAGTACCTCAATTTGTTTACCTGCTTTTATTACATTTCACCAATTTAGTTAGGTGTAGAGAAGCCAAAACAAAATTATTGACTTAAAACAAGTGTCCGAGGTGGCGAGTTAACGTTACTGAGATCTAAACCTGCAATTTTGGATGATTTAAGAACTGCTGCCATAATACAATAGAACGGAACGCTGCTAGTGGGCTGTGTAGTAATTATGCTTTAACAGTATTACCACTATAGTGCAGGTTTTCATATGTTGTGTTTACTTCAACAGAGTTTTAAGGCATTTAATGGCTCACCCATCTTGCCTTTTACCTTCCATCATGCTCGTTTTCTTTGATTAAAAGTAGAAGTACAAATTGTGGTGCAATACCTTTGAACATTCTAGAAGCCAAAAGGGAACGATCCCAAGTTCAGTGCAATTAATCCTGAGTTTTAAGGCTTGTATTAAAATGCACTTTAAAAATGCAATTTAATATAAAACCACTGGTTTTCGTTTAAGGTGCGTATAAGAATAGCAATGTCTGCTTTATTTAAAAAAACAAACTTGTGAAAACTGTGTTCGCTTGAAATGAAGTGTCCTTTTAACCTGTTTTTTGAAGACTATGTTTTTGTGAAATTTTATTTCGTTGTGCCACTTTCATTCGAGATAAATTTTGGTGAGATACGGCAGTACTAAACAACACTTCTACACTGATTATATGAACATTTGGACTAGAATTTCCATCAAATTACATCTTAAAACGAAAGGCATTCAAACGAATGTCAGATGTTAGTGGTTGCCACGGGAGACAAATTTGATTTGGTTTGTCACATTTCGTTAAAAACAGAATTCGATAGCTGCAGTTTTAAACTATGTTAAAAAGATTCTGCATGAAAACACACACACACACACACACACACACACACATATATATATATATATATATATATATATATATATATGTAAAAAATTATCTCATCTGCTGTTTCTTCTAGGTTTGCTAATGTGAGCCACATTATTACGATTCTTACCTGATCACTACATTCTAGCATCTTGTAGGTTTATCCAACTTTTATTCTCACCTTGGATTAAAAATGTTTTTGTTTCGTTTTCGCAGTTGTACATCAATTCTGTTTATAAGACAAAAATATGACGTTTACAGCATTCTGTTCCAGTAATATTGGGAAATGATTTGCTAAAATAAAACCTATTCTAATTCTAATGTGTTCATTTTTTTTAGGTATTGACGAATGCACGGTTCGGGACGATTGATCTAAATAGAAGACATTTTTAAATGAATTATTTAAAATGCCTCGATTATATAAAAAGATATAAATGTGATTCTTCGGTGCGGCAGTCCGGGTCATTTCTGTGTGGACTTTGCATGTTCTCCTTTGTGTATTTTGGACCCAGGAAAAAATGTACTATGTGAATTGAATTGAATCCTAGTAAAAAATTAGTAAGTTTGCGATACTATTACTATTATCGTTCACAATTATAGTGTAAAGCATCACAGTTCCACTCTAGAAGTATACAATCCTATTATAAAAGCTTTCCCCGGTGGCACTGCGATTTCCTCCAACAGTCCAAAACATGCCTGTGAGACCGACAGACCAGGACTGTACTCGATATAAACCGATTTAATAAATAACCGGTTTCTGTCGTGAATGTAACCAAAGCGTTAGATCGTTAAAGATCATAAGTTACAATCCTAATAAGTAAACATGTTAACAAATTAAATTAACAACTAAATCACATGTGTGGGCGTGGTTTATGTTCAGTGGGCGGGGACGGGAACGCCCCCAGCGGAGCTTTCAGACTGACCGGAGTTTTGTGTGTGTGTGTGTGTGTGTTTATATGTGTGTGTGTGGTCATTATTTTAGCGTCATTTGACTAATAAACTCACTGGTTTATTAACTCGGTAAGATTCAGTTTTTAATTCAATATTTTAAAGTTAAAATCACCGAAAGTTTTCTAACATTCGTTCATTCAGATTCTAAACTCGACTAACTTGATTTTGTTGAACATCCGGAACTGAAACCAGAGGATTAACTGCACCTAGTCCAGGAATCTTTTAAACATTTACTAACATTTATTAATTTGGTAAGTTTATTTACTCCATTTCATTCTTCACATGCAGCTTTTATTCAACGAAAAACTTCTACAATCTACAAAAAAAAGTTTAAAGCTGGTTTAGTTTACAACAGTGACTTTAATATTGGTCACATTTTCCACTAAAACTCATCCAAAGTTCAGCTTCTAAATATAAAACCACCAAAACAAACCACAAACACCAAGTTTGAGTTTAATTCTGGTCATTTCTGATGCTCGAGAGGTTCACAATGATGAAAGTTTTATATCATTGTTAATATTTTACATCCATTCAGTTCCAGAGACAGAAAATCTCTTACATGTTGGTCAGAAACTTGTGACCAGAAGTTTCAGGTTTGCTTTAAAATCTCAACAAACATGGTAGTAAAAGTGTAAAGTAAAACTAGCCGACGAAAGGTAAGAACCTTGCAAAATGTTGAACTCCAGATTCCTTGAGAACATTTTGTTTCGGTTCGAAATGACAGCAATTATATTCTGTTATTACATTTCTAATTCCAGATGTTGTTTCAGTCGGATTGAAGGTCGATTTGGTAAAAGGCGTCTGCGAAATACTGAAAATGTAAACCTTAAACGATCACCGCCCTGCAAATGTATTATATCTGTATACGATTTGTAGTATTGAATACAGATACATTACATTTACAGGAGGACGTTGTTTGTTTGGATTTTTGGTTACGTTCATGCCACGATAATCTAGTCCTACCGAAAGAAAAGCCCAGACATCGACACTAAACACAGACCTGGATCCAGCGTTATTGCCACAGAGAGCAGGAAAACACAGACAGAATGTTATCGACTATAAATCATCCGGGCCGACTGTTCAAAATGCCAAACCAAAAAAAAAAAACCATTCACCCTATTTTTTCCCCCTCTGTGTTTCTGTCGTAAGTGTATAAAATGGAAAGTCACAAGGAAGTGATCAAGAGACTTCAGGTTTCATTCCGGTCTGGTGTGACTGTTCCGCTAAGTTTTCGTCTGACTCAGCTGAAAGCGTTGCTTTCTTTACTAGAGGACAATGAGACGCAGTTCTTAGAGACTCTCCACAAGGACCTTGCCAAGGTAAAACTCACATTACACATATACAGATGTACAGTACAATGAAATGTTTCTCTTCGCATATCCCAATCTGGAAGTCGGGGGTCAGAGCGCTATTACAGAATCAGCTAACATACAGCGCCCCTGGAGCAGACAGGGTTAAGGGTCTCGCTCAAGGACCCAACAGTGTAGCAGAGCCTGGACTTGAACCCCCAATCTTTGGGTTCACAGCCTAACGCTCTACCCACTAGACTACACTGTCCCAAAAATGTGTAAAGATCCGTGTGTGGAACTTACGAATGAATGATTGCTGTACGTGATCTGTATCTACATCAGCACCTACAGCCTAGCAACAAGAAAATAAAGCTGAGGGACTTACTGATTTTTGTTTTTTTTCTGCAGCCCAAGTTTGAGGGTGTGCTGTCAGAAATTCATATGGTGGTCAATGAGCTTCATTATGCCATCAACAACTTGCAAGAGTGGATGCAACCCAGTTATGCGGACAAAAATCTGGTAAGATTAATTAAAACAATCGTCGACTGATTGATTTTCACATTGTTTTGTAAAACGAAAACTTTAACAGCTTATTGTTTGTTAGCCAACGAAACTGGATGACTGCTTTGTACGCAAAGAGCCGTTAGGTGTAGTTCTGATCATTGGAGCATGGAACTATCCTCTCCAGCTCATTTTCGCCCCACTGATTGGCGCCATCGCTGCAGGTAGGCGTACATATCTCCATTATCGATACCCTGTCCAAAGGGCCGTGTTGTATCTTAAAGTGAATGGACGACGTACTCATGCATTGTGTGTGTAGGCAACTGTGCCATTGTCAAGCCTTCTGAGATCAGTCAAGCAACCGAACGCCTTCTCTCAGACCTTATACCCAAGTACCTGCCTCAGGTAAAGCTCGTAGGAGTGTACTTTTGTTTCACTTCTTTATTTATCGTTTTATCGTGTTTAAACATTGAACTGTAGAAACAATCATTCAGAAATTCAATTGATAAACGTTCAACACATAAAACAAATAACTTTGAGTATCTTGATTCCGTCCAAGAACCTACCCTGGACACTATGAAAAGGCATAACATGTCAACTCTTATGGCCGATGTATAGCATGCAGCAAGACGTGTGAGAATTGTGTTCTGCTACAATACTGGTCATTAGGATCTGTTAATGGGTTTGCTTGTTCCTGTAAACAGGAGTGCTTTGCAGTTATACGTGGCGGTGCAGACGATACCAAACTGCTGCTACAGAACAAATTTGATCACATCTTTTTTACAGGTTGGTGAATTTCAGCGCCGTATCATACTTCATTATTCCGTTTTGATAACATCCTTATATCTGTTAATTCATTTTCCTCAGGTTCTAAAGCGGTGGCACGTTGCATCCTCCAGGCAGCAGCGGTGCACCTCACCCCTGTCACACTCGAGCTCGGTGGAAAATGCCCCTGTGTCCTTTATGGCCATATGGACATGAAAGCCGCAGCCAAGAGGCTGGTCTGGGCCAAATTCTTTAACGCGGGACAGAGTTGTGTGGCACCAGATTATGTCCTGTGCACAAAGGAGATGCGGGACATTCTGGTCCCTGCCATCACCGAAGCATTGGAGGACTTCTATGGGCCTCATGTGCAGCAGAGTCCAGACTACGGCCGCATCGTGACGGACAGACACTGGAACAGACTTACAGAACTTCTGGGAAAGTCGAAAGGGAAGGTGGTTATTGGTGGAGACTGCTCGAGAGAGGAAAAATTCATTGGTAATAAAATACACACAATACTGGGCCTCCATGAGCTTGTTTTGAGTCCTATTCAAGTTGTCCTATTGTCCTAATGTGGATTTATTTTTTCCACATTTGTGGTTTCTGCAGCACCAACAGTTGTGGTGGACCTTCAGGAATCAGATGCTCTCATGGAAGAGGAGATATTTGGTCCCATCCTTCCTATTATCACCGTGGAGTCTCTAGAGCAGAGCATCAGCTTTATTAACCAGAGAGAGAAACCCTTGGCTCTCTACGTTTTTTCTAATGAGTCTCAGGTAGGAGGTCAAAAGCTGAAAGTTCTGGAAAGTTCTAGGTACTGTTTCTTTAGATAACGTGGACTTCATTCCAATGTTGTAATAAAACGTTTGAGGGCAGTCTGGTCAGTTAATATCAGCTGTACATGAGGATGAAAGACGATTACATGATTGTTGGTTAGGTTATTTTGATTAGGTCTATATTTTGAAAACCTTCTTGATTTATGTTCTACTTACACACTAGACGTCTGAGCTAAAAACACTGAGACCTCGTCTAGTTAATTTTGTCTGTAAGGCGAAGGACTGGGTGTTTGTGATTATTTTACAAACACCCAGTTAAAAAGCATGCGTACATTACTTTATTTTATGGGTAAATAAAGTATATTTTAATTCCTGTATTTAATTCCAGGTGGTGAACACCGTGTTGGAGAAAACCAGTAGTGGAGGGTTTTGCTCTAATGATGGAATAGTTCAGATGACGCTTCCTGGTTTACCTTTCGGAGGAGTGGGTAAGTGATAGGCCAGCGGACGTAGTGGTACGGGACTAGTAATCCAAAGGATGCTTGTTCGAACCTCACCAGTGCTAGGTTGCTGATGTTAAGCCCTTGCGCTTCAATCGTACGCCGCTTTGGACAAAGGTGTGTGCTGAATGCTGAAAATGTTGTTTAAATGCTGAAGAAACTGCTATAGCGTTAACTTAGTTTTTTGTAACGGGATGCTAAGCAAGATCATTTTTCTTTATTCTTTATTTTAAGATCAATGTAAGGAAAAAGCGCATCCATGAGGTCCATAGACGATCAGTTAATCCTATTTTCTCTCTCTCTCAGGTGAAAGTGGGATGGGTTGTTATCACGGCCGTTGGGGTTTCGAGAACTTCAGCCACAAACGAGCCTGTATGCTACGCGGCTGGGGACTCGAGCGCCTCGGTGCGTTTCGCTACCCACCGTACAGTGAATCAAACCTGAGCTGGTTGCGGTGGGCCACGACAACAAAGAAGAGCTGGGGACTGTGTAATATCGTGTGACGTAGACGTGCAGAAAATATCACGTTCTTTTTGGACTAGTGCAAATATATGCGAGTGCATTGAGTCGTTTGTTTTCAGGTACTGCTGATGTAAGAGCTCACCTGTAGTCTGAATTTTATTTAATGACTACTTATATTCAAAGTCATTTATCTTGGTTAGACACAGCATCAAATGTACATTCACGGTCACGCTCGTCCAGCGACGGCTGTAGAAATACGTTTGTTATTCTGTACATGACAAACCCAGCATATGTTTAGAAATGTAATCAAAAGTGTTGTTTTGAATGTGAACACGAATATAAGATTTTCCTCCATTAAACTCTATTCATCGATGCAAATTAAGAGCACTGTACCGTTTTAATGCCAAATGCTTTTGATTGGTTGAGCGTACAGCCACTGATACGGCGCGTACTGTATTCACGTCATCACATAACTTCTTCCCCTAAACTTTCCAGGAATGTGGAAATCCAATCCTTCCAAACCTAAATGGAGAATTTAAGCTCTCTAGATACCGTGTTTCCCAGATAATAACACACCCCCGATATTAAGACGTATCGGGGGTTTCAGGGGGGTCGGCTAATATAAGCCGTACCCCGAAAGTAAGACATA
>JAOTRQ010061756.1:0-13480 GCA_028565875.1 Hoplisoma paleatum
AACTAGGGTTGCACCGGATATACGATTCCGGTTCCGATTTGCCGGATATCTGACCATTTTAAGCTATCCGGTCCAACCCGATTCCGACCAGAAATCAAGCCGCCGTGTCGGATATTCAGCCGAAAACTTTGGGGTCAATAATCGTCACATGATCAGTTCAGTTTCTGTTCAGGAGTTTCTGTATCTGTTGCTTCTGTATTTTGTAAAGCTGCTTTGAGACAATGTGTGTTGAACAAGGAAATATCTCTTTAATAAGCACTGTATAAAATATTAATATCTCTTAATATGAGAGTGATTTGTGCCAAGAACTTCATGGACATGTCTTGTAACCCATAACCCATGGACCCATTCTACCTTGTTTTAAAAGAGGTATAATATGTTTCCTTTAATGTCAAGCAATCATGACAGACCGGTTGCTCAAAGATGCATGATGTTACATGAACAGAGACTTGAAACACTCACTCATACTTATGGTGTTAGACGTAGTCGCTACTGTGGAATAAAGATGGTATTATATCATCTGGACCAGTCTGGGACTGTTGATTCTGCAGTTATTCGGCGTGAACTTAAGTGATCGTCAATTAAATGAGAATGTCAACATTGTGACATGCTTACCTAGGGAAAATTCATCTTCAGTCATGATTTGGGGTTACAGGAGGGAACCATATGGTCAGACTGTAACCCACATTACTGATCTTATGTTTATTAATACGTTCATTTGTTGGTTCTTTGGTCATCGAGCATCTAGAATCCAAACCAGGTTTCCACGGAAGATTTCAAAAGAAGCAGAACATCCAAACTATAATAATTCTACTTGAAAGTTTTTTTTTTCTCATGGCCGTTTGTTCCAATGTTTCAAATCCTACAGTTCCCCATCTGCTTGGCAGACACAGATGCGGGGCACCACCCACTTGACATCATCTGTTTAGATCTCTGTGGGAAGACATGAGCAGTGAAAGTCTGACCGTAGCGTATGCTGTCCTATCTATACTGTATATAAAATGATCATTTTAATTCATTTGAATCCTATTAAATAATCGACTCGATACCCTCTCGCTTTATTCACACTGCCAGTGTTCTAGAGGTAAGGCTGGCAAGCGTGTAACTTGGCACACGGTCCGGTCGGTTAACGTCAGACACATTTACAAGACTCTGGCAAATAACCCCAGACCTTCCTGACTCCACCTTACATGGGACACGTGCAGCTTTCATGTATAAAAAAAATCCGAATCTGCTATGTGGATGACGCAGCCCCTGGTTTCCATCGTAAACTCTGTTTGAACCTCGGAGCTCATTAAAAGTGCTAACGCTGCCCATCTAGTAAATGTGACTGGAGTCTAAAACGTTTACTGGGATTAATCAGGAGTGTCTGTGATATTGAAAGTTGCACCGTCTACCGTGAATTAAATCACAAGATGAACGATCACGTTCCGTCACAGACGAGCCTCTGGAGGCTTAAATCTGACCGACCGACAGATCTTCTTCACCTAAACGTCACAGTCTATGAATCTGTAAAACCATTTTATACAGCATGTTCAACACCGAATCTAACAAAATCAAACCTCGTTTCTTATGTGAGAACCACTACCGAAGACCACAAAGTCACAAAGGTACTTTAAGCGTGTGAGGAGGTTCTAACATGAGAACGTTGAACCTTGAGTCCACCCGTGGCCCCTTCTGAGTCTAGAACATCCAAAGGTTCTTCCTGTTTTTTTTCCAGAGAGTTTTTCCTTGCCACAGTCGCCCTAGGCTTAAAGAGCAGGGTTCTTTAACTCTCTAACATGGCTTAGTGTCTATTGTAAGAAACGCTATACAAATAAAACAGACTTGATTTGACTTGAAGTAAAACAAGTTTAATCGAAAAGGCACAAGAAAGGACTGAACCATCTGTAAAACCAAACTCTGGATTAAAACCCAATCATGACAGAACCGTTCAAAAAATCGGCGCCCTCTAGCTTTGTAGTGGGGAATAACTTCGCGATGCATTTGACCTCGAGTCGACACAGAAGAATAAATCGAACTTTAGCCAGACAGTGTCCCTGTTTGAAAGCAAAAGTTAAAGTAAAGTAAATATATTCACATTAAAATGAATTAAAAAAGTTATTTACCATTCTCCTCTCGGTGTCTCCGTTTATTGAAAAGCATAAGTGACGAACCCTTGACACATACTTAGTGCACAACGGTTGTAGCACCAACCCCTCGCTGTATCTACGTTTGAAAACAAAACAATCAGACCTTTTCGTCTGACCTTGATACAGCCCTGCACAAATAAAAACTATTTTCTACCATCAGTGTCAACGAAAGATAATATTACACGATATAAGGAGTCACGGAAGACTCATTAGAAGAAATTAGCACGTTCGGTTAAATAAAGAGAGGTTAACACATTTAAGATCTTTACCCCTGCCGTGTTTTTTTTTATTGGTGGGACAAAAAAAAGCAATGCCAGCTTAAAACATGGCATCTTATCCATGGTTTATTCAAGCTTTGGAGAAAAAGAAATGTCATAGACAGAGACGACATAATGTCCAGTAGTACGTATTAGGAATGCAGAATCTGCCAATAAAACAATCAAAAAAATCCAATTCAATTTTATTTGTCATTACACATATACAGATGTACAGTACCACTAAATGTTTCTCTTCGCATATCCCAACTTGCCTGGAAGTTGGGGGTCAGAGCGCAGGGTCGGCACCCCTGGAGAAGACAGGGTTAAGAGTCTTGCTCAAGGACCCAGCAGTGTAGCGGAGCCTGGAATTGAATTCCCAACCTTTGGCTTCTCAGCCCAACGCTCTACCCACTAGGCTACACTGTCCCCTTTTAGCACAGGGTACGATCAGTAACTGCTACTGCTAATGGATGACACATTGGGTTACATTCCCACCACTTTCACTTTACTCTTGTTGTAGGTCAGAGTCACTTTTTATTTATTTCCACTCGTTACGACAGTCATTAGGATACGGCTTTTGCTGTGCATTATAGGCTTTATGTGCTTGTCTACAATCCTACTTCATTGTCTTCATGACTGGGTCACAGTTCTGCCAAACGCTTGTCATGACAAGAAATCTCATGGTGGGCTGTTTATTGTTAATACAGAAGTATGATTAAAAAACCCAAACATTTCAGACAGTTCTCTGGTGAACGGTTCCAGAATCGTGGGTTCGCTCCACGACTCTCTGGTTGAATGTTCTCCTCATGTTGTGGGAAATTGGAGTAAAAATGGTTACACTAAATATTTAGTCCAGTACACATGGAATATGTTCCAGATTCATCCTAATCGGACTATAGATAAAGGAATGACTAAATAAACGAAAATTATGCTGACTCACAGACTGAGCATGACCTGTTCAGAACTTATTATAATGTATTATCTATGTTTTATGAGTTTCTGAAGTGAATCATTAAGTCTGTGCTTAAACTGCTGCCACGGGTCGGTCTGTTTGGACCATCAGTGTCCCACATTATAACAAACATCCTTACACGTTTAGATATGTAGAACTTCCAGTTCAATGAAGGTTAAATAAAACATTTAAGACAGATTATTTATGTACTTAAACCCTAACTTTAAATCATGTGTATACATGACCAGGAGTCATCTCGGTTAGCTATGGCTAAAGACCTGGGCTAGTGAGAAGGTTCCGGGGTCGATTCTTAAAGCCGATAGGTCACGACTGAGGTGACATAAAGAAGGCACCGAACCCCAAAATGCTCCCCGAGACCTGTGGCTAGGGCTGCCTACCTACCCAGACCAGTGTGCTCACTACTGCCCCCCACCCAGTGCGTAAATATCCTCTAAATATAATAATCTACCTCAAATCTACTGATAAACAACATATATCGAATATAGTAAAGAAAACAACACTGGGGACACATTTGATGAGTTTAGTCTAGTTTTTCTTTTCAGCATGGACTTAAATTTATTCATGACCACACTAAACAAGCCACAGAGAAATCCACAACAACATTGTTAGTTTCACAATAAATGATGTAAACACGACGTGTGACGATTAGCATATTTTTTTTTTATTTAAAAATAAGTCTGAATCAAAACATTAAGCTCATGAAGTAAGAATACTGAGGGGAAAGTGTTCATTTAGTTTCTTTAAGCCCAGACTAAACAATACTGACTAAAACCAACGTCACCGAAAAACAGAGTTGCCAGGTTGGGTACCAATCCGCTAACCTGTTGAATCTCTTCCTAGAAAGGTCTCCCAGCCCAAAACATGTTTGTTCGATATAATTACACAAATATACTTTTGAATTAACCCTTAAAAGTACATTATGTACTACTTTACACACAAAATTATACTGTAAAACCACGAAGTATACAAACTGATATTAAATCAGAGAAGAATAATGTAGTAGAATAATTCAGTTTTACTATGAACAGAACTGTGACATCATCAGTGTAAAAGTTTATATTAGTTCTTTTTTATTAAATTACTTCCGAATTAACACACAAGTTCACAACAGGACTGTCAATATCGCAACTTTACCACAAAAGTTCACAAAAGAGTAAAAGCTTTCTTGGGAAATGAATTCTTATGAGCGTGTGTTTTTAAATCATTTCAATATATATTATTTATAGACATTTGTAAAGTCGAGCTGCTGCTTTTTATGACTGACAGTCTGAACATGCTAAACTCATGTTGTCCGACTGTAAAAACTCTAAATACTTTAAAATCGAACAATATTTACGTTATGGCTAAATCGTTATGCGTTGTGATTCTAGGACCGGGATTTTATTACGTAATTAAACGGATTTTTGGCTTTTTAATTCTGTTCGAATTCGAGTGATTCGATTGAACGTGAATGCAAAATTTAGATTGAAATGTGATGAACTGGCAACCCGAGCTAGAGGGACCGGCGGCGCGCAACATCAGCTGTAGATGTAAATCACGCGCACAGACCGAGTCTGTGATTCCTGCTCCTAGAAATGACCAGAAAAGTCTGTTCTTATAGCTAAAACACAACTTTCAATCCGAGTGGAAGTCAAACAAGTCGAACTACGTGTGTTAAAACTAATTTATATATATAAAAAAAGTTTAAAGTAGTTAAACCGAATGAATGAATGAATGGATGGATGAATGGATGGATGGATGAATGAATGCATCTATTCTTCATACCTTGCAGCAGCTATTTAGTGATGGCATCTTGGGTAGATGGTGATCAGGAGAGTCCCACCAGAGTAACTGTGGGGGGAAAAAAAGTTTGTTGCCAGATCCTCTGATGATGGAGTTCACACGTGTTAGTCTGGTTTTAGTCCAGGTTCTGATCCTGTAGTCGTAGTCTGCTCCTCGTCGGTCCTCACACGCCTTTATACTTTACACGTCGTGCTTGTAAGTAACGGCGGTAGCGTCCTGATGGGCATGTTTTCATGCCCTGCGTGAGGTTGTGAGGGTGTGAGGCACAGGCTGGCAGGAGGTCAGTGATAACAAACAGGCTGGACTGAAGTTACTCTGAGCATCTCTGGTTTAACACTGAAGGCTGGGAGGTGTTAAACTTGTCATTTGTTGCAGAGGCTCTACACGTTGTGTTCCTTCCTGTTGCGTGTCCATTTGGATGCAGCTTTTAAAACCGGGAGGGATTTTTTTTGGGACTTGTTTTAATAAGGGGGAGGTTTTAAAAAATCAGCAAGGAGGGGCAAAGAAAGAAAAAAAAGTTCTCTTCATTGAAACTTTCCAGCCAGACATATAATAAAAAACATGTCAAGTTATTAACTAGAGCAATATTCTCACAAACCATCTCTCTATATAGTATTCTTTCTATTTCCATGTACAGATTGTCAAAATTGTCTGTTATTTACTCTTATTATTGATCTACACTCAGATTCAGGTGCAAAAAAAAAACACTGCTTCAAAAATACTATAAAATCCGTCTAAATGCATAAAAACTGTGTTTAATCTAAAAGCCTTTCGACCAATAGCAGCTCCTCATTAATTAATCCATTCAATAGTAACCGGATTAAAGACGATACTTGTGCCCACCACTAGGGGACGCCACATATTTCCAAATCTGTAACTAACGGCCAGAAACGTGCGTTCGCTCACGTTTATAAAACGTAGTAAGAAATTCAGTAAGAAACGCTTCAACTCTTGTTGATAATAAGGTCTGCTCCAACAATCTAAAGACATGCAGTCAGATTAATTGGAAGTGCTGAAACTGTCTATGTCTGTATGTTGCAACTGGACTAGTGGCCTGTTCAGGTGTTTACTGTATTTGCCCAGTGTTTGTGTCCCATCGTGGTTCTAAACATAGATGGATGGATGGTTTGTGTGTGTGTGTGTGTGTGTGTGTGTGTGTGTGTGTGTGTGTACCCTGCACCAGACTGGAGACTTGTTCAGGAGTTTAGTGTATTCACCCAGCGTCTGTCCCACTGTTAATCCTAAATAATGATCCATCTACATGATGGATGGGTTGATTTCACATTTAAATTAAGACTGAACACATTCAGGGTGTGGGATGGAGGGGGGGAAGTTAAGTGCCTCGCTCAAGGGCCCAACAGTAGCAACCTGGCACAGGTGGGGCTTCTAGAATTGTAATATTGATGTTTTACACTTTGGTTGCATTAATGACAGGACAGGACAGGACAGGACAGGAGCACCCAATGGGAACTCAGAATGCAGACAAGGGTGAACATGCAAATTACACACAGAAAGGAGACCCCCCCCTCGCCCTCCCCCAACCCCCACCTGAGAATCCAAGAATGAAAGAAATTGTGATGAGATACAAACTGGAGCTGAGGAATATTGTGCAAGTAGTAATCAATCACCTGTCCTGCCCTGATTATAACCGAAGTGTTTAAAATGTGACTTATAGATGATAATAAATGTTATAAATAATAACAATAAACTCATTAGTGAGGTCATTTCTCAGTTACACCCACAGATATGTAAGTGCTATTTGCTCGATTGTGACGGTGGAACGTCTTTACCTGGTCCAGCATGATGAGTCTGTACACAAAACCTACGAGGGGGGCGCTAAGGGTGGCATCGTCCACTTAGGGGTAATATCCATGCCCCCTCTACTGAGACTTAATCAAAACTTCCATAGCTGTATTTCATGATATCATATGAAGCTTGTTATAGACACAATAAGGGTGGCATGTTCTCTCCGTATCTGTGTGGGTTCCCTTCAAGTACTCTAGTTCCCTCCTACAGTCTAAAGACATGCAGTCAGGTTAATTGGAGATACTGATCCTAACCCAAACCCTAAACCCTACACATTTCACACACACACACACACACACACACACACACACACACACACACACACACACACACACACACACACACACACACACACCGAAGCCTGCATGAACGTAAGGCTGCAATCACATTATTGCACCAACTATATCATTGTTGTGCCATAGTTTCGTAAAGAGTGAAGAATTGTTATTTGACGTGAGAAGACAAAATTATTTTAATTTAAGGGGAAATTATCATGCCGACTGATTACAACCTTGATGCTCCTCGTCTGGCGCTTGCCGCTGCAGTCGAGGTTCCGTCTGAACGTCTTTTAGTTTCTTTCGTTTTTAAAAATGTAGTTATAAACAATACAAAGAAAGACAAACGAACATCCACAGTCCTGAGTCCACCTCGCCCCATATCCCATCCCAGCCCATGTCCATCCCGAAGAGGGGGAGAAAAGAAATAAATCCTAATGTCATAATGTTCACAATATTTCACATTATTTTGTTAAACTGGTTAGTAAAGCTATTCACCATTATAACACGTTAATGAACGATACCAGGATGTTTCTGCTTCCTCTGGCTGGAGTGTGTCTAAATTATACTTGATATGATCAAGAATAGGACCCCATATTTCATGGAAGAGGTCACGAGATCCCTTGAGGAAAAATCTAATTTTTTCCAGTTTAAAACATGACAAGACCTCTTTGATTCAACGGTCAAATGTGTGTGTGTGTGTGTGTGTGTGTGTGTGTGTGTGTGTGTGTAAGCAGGATGATACGTCGAGTCAGCAGCACAGAAAACGACCACACAACGGTCTTCGTGACAGGACTCACAACTGTCATTCGATACACAAGTTTCATCAATACACATCTTCAGCTTGTCTTCGGAATGTAGGAGGAAACCGGAGCATCCAGAATAAACCCACCGAGGAGACACGAGAAGAACCCAGAGTTCCTCTTCCTCCATCCTCAGAGCTTCCAATCTAAATATAAAAGTGCAGTTAGTTTTGGAAGATCCCTCGTATATAAATGAGCTTATTAGATCCGAAATCGACAAATGGATTATACGACCGTATTGGCACAACGACGACTCCACTACTAAAGGAATTTACTGATTTCGTCCACTTTGTTTGAAACAAATCTCAACTAATCAGCCAAGAGATTTTCACCCCTCAGGGGAACCCAAACGAGGCCCGTTTCTGGCAAGGGTCCATTCATAGAAAGAGCCGGAATCTCTGTGTTAATTTGGCTGAGTGTTTATTTGAGAAAGCCTAGACAGAGACAGACGGAGCCCAGAACCAGGCATCACGTACCGTTCGGGTCGCCTGAGGGGAAGTTCTGCCCCGAGTTGTGCTACACACTCCCTGGGAGGTAGTTAAATGTCTTCTGCTAGTTGTCTTAAGCGACACTTAAGGTTAGAAGCGCACGAGAGGCTGATTTACACCCCTAACTGACTTTGATGAACAACAACCATATGTTTTGCCGACACTGCTCTCAGGCCCCGGTGCCCAAAGTCGGGCCCCACAGGACTTCATTGTGTTCGATGCGTATGGATCGCATCCTTTCCCCCCTTCCCCAAACACCCTAAATACTATCTGGGGGGGGGGGGGCATGTTGCATATCCTGGCCAAGACACAAGGGTACTGTGGGACCCGTGAGGCTAATTTTTTTCTCTCTCTCTCAGAACAATAGAATCATTGAGAGCCGATGTGCTGCCTGATATACATTTTGTTTTTAATCAAAGGTACTTATGTTGTCATGGTTTACTCTCTGGATTTCCCCGGCAGTAACAGCAAGAAATAAAAACAAGCTTTCCATTCGTTTCAGGCACTTTTTCAGGTTAAGTTTGAGAGGTTTGAGTGTTGTGCTTGCTGTCTTTTTGTCTTTGTTGATGCAGGAGTTTAGAGCAAACATCAATTATGCGTTTCCTAAACATCAATTAATGTGCTCGCTAAAGTTTACAGTTAAAGTTTGTGGAAATTTCACTTTTACTGACAGCAGCTGGTTCAGGATTTTATCATGTTGATAGACGCTGACGCTGATAGAAACGTGTGAGGTTCTTTCACTCGATTTGAAAGTCGTATGAGTGAGTGAAGGGCTTTAGAGATATTATATCTATCTGCCTACCTGTCTATCTATCTATTTATCTATCTATCTATCTATTTATCTGTCTGTCTGTCTGTCTGTCTGTCTGTCTATCTACCTGTCTGTCTATCTTTCTATCTAACTATCTATCTATCTGTTTGTCTATCTATCTGTTTATCTTTCGGTCTGTCTATCTATCAATTTATCTTTTATCTATCTGTCTAACTATCTATATATCTGTCTGTCTGTCTATCTATCTATCTATCTATCTAAATATGTCTGTCTATCCATCCATCCATCCATCTATCAGTGAAGCGTCAGTCAGTGGGTGTGTAGGTTTTACAAATCCACCGTACAGACCAGACACAGAGGACCGGACTTCTTCAAAATTAATCTGTCTCAACAACTCTTATAGTTTCTCATCGATCTCCCGATCTGTTCCATTTTGTTCCCAGTTGCAGTTTGTTGTGGTTTCTGTAGGATTTTGGGAGAATCTGCTTTCTAGGAAGGTCATCGGCCTGAATGTACCCACAGCTCAGAGTTTCCACAGTCGTATCTGGTGGCAGGACTTCCTTCACACTCACTGAGCGCTGATTATTCTCAGACACACAGATGTAGGAGGACCAGGGAGAGAAAATAAAGAGCTTTGAGCGTGCCCATTGTCAGGAAACTCCAACACGTGTTTCTGTGGCTAGTGTGTTCATGTGTGTGTGTGTGTGTGTGTGTGTGTGTGTGTGTGTGTGCTTGTTTTCACTATTGGTTTGCAATAAATCTTTCATTTTACAACTCATACTTCCTCCTAACAGGATTTAAGCTGAATGAAATTGTGTATTTCTAGACGGACGAGGAAAATGCCTGCTAAGACGATTACAAAGAAACTACCGAGCTACTGTATAAATGTTATAAATGTCTGTTTCCAAACTGACATGGGCGTTATGACACACACATCTATAACTTGGTCTACTGACATAAGTAAACAGAAGATATAAAAGTGCTTATTTTACAATGTTTCAAGGTTTAAATACTTTGATATAAGCTTTGATATAAAAAAAGATCCACATGATTGTGTTCGATGTGACTCCTGTCATGACTGGTACCTAAATAAATAAATAAATGAATACATAAATAAGCAGGAAAGTGAGTGTAAGGATTTGAGTCCGTGTAACGAGCATCTCCAAAACGGCAGCTCTTGTGGGCTGTTCCCGGTCTGCAGGAATCGGACTTTATCAAGAGTATTACAGGGGTCACGGGTTCAGTTATGACGCACTTGCGGTGTGAAGGCAGCATCGTGCTCCTGTAGCTACTGTACTATAATAAAGTTGATATTACTACAGCCAGCCATCAGACAACTACTTGTTCCCTTGTTTATGACTTTTATACCCAGAACCCGAGTATCAATACGACTCGTCGCTTGACGATCCCGTCAGTTCCTGTAGCATCACATGTAACCGAATCCCTCCGGCACGGTTGCTACGTGCTCATTATGGAGGTAATTGAGCTAAGGAGGTCAGAATGTTAACCAGTTTAGCCTGGGTGCGCTTTATGGTCCCACTTCCACACTGAAGCACTTCGGCCGGCTTCAAAGGGGCTCGAATGGATCCTGCCAGGTAAGTGCTCATGGCCTGGATCTCTGCCAGTGTGAACAATTATTTTCTCTTCCTCCTCCTCCTCCTCCTCCTCAGAGAGAGAGAGAGAGATAAAGTGTGTGTGTTTGTGTGTGGGGGTAATGACTTTGTGCTGGGAATTTACACTCAGCCAGTACATCTGTGGTGGGTAAAAGAACATGTTACTAAATAAAGTACACTTAGTTTGACGATAAATACACAAAAAAAATGAAAACAATAATCCAGTCATAGTGAGAGGGGGAAAAAATCTGTTGGCAAAACTGTTCAGGTAGCGCATTACCAATTACAGGGGATTTCTTTATTTATAACGAGATGAAATAAATCTGTGTAAACACATAAAGACCTGCATTTGAACCTGCAGTAAGAAGTCGACAGTGCGCTACTGTATATGACGCTACTTAGAAGTTCTGATCTGGCGCCTTGGTGGTTCAGCGGAATTTTCTAGCGATGTGTAATCGTAGTGTTTGTCTTGGAATCGTTCTAATACCGTGTTTGCTAGTTTAACTATAAACTGCTGAGTGATGCGACAGCCCAAGCTCGTCTCACTACTCGATCAGCCGCCTCAACCTGGTATACTGACGTATATTAACAGGTACAGTTTGCATGAGTTTACATGTCGCATTATAGACATCACGACTCTTAAACGACCTCATAATATTCAGGACAGAAATATAGACACAATAAAATCATCCTGAATTCATTTATATTCTACAGAACATGATCGAGAGGACCCGAACACACAACGTTCTACAAAATGATGCACGACTTCATCGGTCTGCGACGTTTTCTTTTATTCTGGAGCCCCGATAATAATTAAAAACGTAACACTGACCGAAACTGACGCATCAGTCGGTGTGTATCTGGTCCTAAATAAGAACGGTGATAACTGATGAGATGACATGAACGTTATCCCGAGAATACAGATCGACACTACATCGTATTCTCTGTATATACCGGTTATTCTATCTTCTCTTTTCGTTAAATTTACGGCACAATTGTTTGGACGTCTGGACATCACGTCTGCATGGGCTGTTTACAAAAACGCGGACGTAACAACCTCGATGATTATAAAGATTTTTAGTTTGATTGGGAATCACTGACGACGTGGATCAGGTATAACATTATGACCACCTTTTTTAATTGGTATATTTGGTCACTTTTCTATCGGAATCAGCATTATGCTCTTCAACAGTTTGTTGTCTGTTGGATCGAGCACTCGTGCATTGGCCGCCCATGACCCTGTCATTGGTTTACACTGAAATAAGCGGGCGCTATTATCCAAAGCGACTTACATTCATAACCGAACATGTTTTTTGAGCAATTGAAGGTTCAGGGTTTTGCTCAAGGGCCCAACAGTGATGGGCAGTAGTGGGGCTGCAACTGGCAACCATCTGATCACTAATCCAATGTCTGAACCAGCCCTAGGCTGACCACCTGACAAGATCTGCGTTTTTTCCAGAGCTCTTAATCATCACTTCTTTCTCCGTCTTGTGACATCATCTTTGAGGATAAAATGTTCCCTGTTTGCATAAATTATCCCACCTACTAACAAGAACCTCTCTCTATCTAATCGTTTATCGTCTGTTTTCCCAGTTCCTGGGATCGGACGTTAATGTTTGGAGCAGAGTTTTCCGTCCGGATACCCTTCCTGACGACAACCACCATTAAGTGGTAGGAACTTGTAAGACTAAAACAATTTCACATTTCCCAACAACCGGGTGCATGTTTTTAGACAGTGGGAGGAAACCGGAGTACCCGGAGGAAACCCACGCTGACACGGGGACAACATGTGAACTCTGTGATTGAGGATCATGTGCGTCGTCTTCATTTTCTCAGTAACGCGTACTGAACATAATCGAGCGCATCATCAACGTACAGACGTTGACCCCTTCCGTTAGTACCCATCGAAGTATTTATGCTACCCATAAGTCAATCCTTATTACCAACGATGCTAGACGTAACACGCTATGCAGATTCTCACGGCGGAATGCTTTCCCCATTCTTAGCGTTCTGAATTTCAGCCAAAACAAATAAAAAGGGGAAAAAAAACTTTATGTTTATCTTCCTGAAAACGTCGGTCAGACGTAAAGAAAACTTAGTTCACAAACAGTGGCATCCCTTCCCAAGCCCTGTTCAGGCCACGCAGTATAAATTTACGAGATACATATGTTCTTAAGATTTTTAATCTCGCACCGAGGACGATAAAAAACCACAGAAGCTTTTACTGTTTACTGCTCCAGTGAGGTCGGTATTAAAATATACAAACATACAAAATACAAACACTGCTCTTTTATTTAATATTAGAGTAAACTCTGGCCGCTGGTGTCTTTTCAATCTGGTCCTAAATCTCACTGACTTGTGACTGTTGATGAAGTCGGAGATCTAGGCTGGTCGATGACTTGAGCATTTTCTCAGTGTAAAGGTGAAAGGTCATGTTTGTAGCAGCAGGGAGTTCCTACACACTTCCTCTTTATCCCCAGCGCTCTGAAGTAAGAACGACTATCAGACGAACGATGACATTAGATCACTTTGCCAGAGATGGCTTTCATCTAGCTATATAAGTACATAAATTCTTATAT
>JAOTRQ010061803.1:0-13472 GCA_028565875.1 Hoplisoma paleatum
CCTGTCACGTTTTCTTCTTGTGGTGTTTAATGGCGCTTGGCAATAATCTGAGGGTGTGCATTACCGCCACTTACTGGCATGGAGTGTCACGAATTCTTTTGTGACGCCGTTCAAATTAAAAGTCCCAGAAGTCCTTTGATGAGACGCAGCGTTTTTCTTTCGTGCGACCAATCGACCAATGGAATTTGTCCGACTAGTAATTTTTTTGGCCGACCAACGATTAATTGAGGTCAGCCCTAGTATATATTATTTATTTTATGCCTTTTATCTATTGTACTGTTGTGTATCTGTACTGTTTATTGTATTGTTTTGCACTTGTTGGTCCGCGTTGCACCGTGATCCTGGTGATTGTTCCTCCGGTGGCTGCAGTGGCCAGTATGTATTAATAGTGGCCCAAGAGGGGAATAGGGGCAGCTGTGGCCTGGTGGTTGCTAGGTGACTTGGCTTACTAGGGTTTAGGGGCGCCTAATTTTTTTACATTTACTTAACAACATTATGACCACTTTACTAATATTGTGAAATGTTTACTTTTATTGTACATGGATGTGTATTCTTATATACACTTTCGGAAGCACATCTGGGAAGTGTGGCTCTTTGGGAATGTCTTGCTGACTATCTGTCACCAGAAAACAACAATTTATAACTGATTAATGAAGTGCTAAAAAGCAAACGTGTAAATGTAAATGATTGTATGTTGTAGCAGAACTTTATTGTCAATCTCTGTCTCTGTCGCAGGTCTGATGAGTCTTCCCACAACAGTATCTGGGGGCGGAGAAATGCAGTCACCGGGTGCCATGAACCCATCCTTTCTCCCGCCGCCATCCGGAAAAGTTCCAGGTCGCAAGAGGGGACGCCCCCCACTGAAAAGACACCCGGAATATCAGAATCGCTACCCAGAATCTCTTCCTCCTATCAAAGTACCCAAGAAGAGAGGGAGAAAACCTGGATTTAAGGTGAGGTGAATAATGTCTGTGTGAACTGAGGGCTGGATTTTATTTGGTGAGGTCCTAATTGCATATGCATCATATGTTTGCACTTAAGTGACCTGTTTCCTGTCTGCATTACGCTTTCCGACACTTATAGTAGAGCTACTTTTGGTTTCAACCTCAGAGATGACTGTGTGAATTAGTCTATGAGTGAGTTTGAACAAAAGTGTGTAGTGGTACACTTCTGGTGTTGTTACAAAGTGTATAACTTGTGGGGAAGTGTGTGTGTGTTAGAATTGCTCATTTGTTGGTTCTGGTACCAGCTAGGGTTCATGTCATTTTTGTTTTCAGTAGTGTTTCTGTATACTTAAGCTAATTTAGTCAATTTGGTATATTCAAAAATAATTGGTATATGTTTATTCTGTTGTACTAACATAACTTTATTTGTTTATACGCAGTTGAAGTCCCGGATGGCAATGACTCCGCTGGCCATCTCCCCTCCCAGCAGCACTCCAGAACCAGACATGAGCTCTATTCCCCAGGATGCTGCAACCGTTCCCCATTCTTCCACACCAGAGGTCCTTACAGGTAACACACAAACGAATATCTTTGTCACATGTACATATATACGTATACAGTACTTTTCAATTTACATTTACAGCATTAAAAAGACACTTTTATATGATGTGACTTACAATTTAGCAAACGAAGCAAGTTAATGTGGTCTCTCAATATTCTATACATGAATCTGACCTGCATATGAACTAAATATTGAGGTAACAATGAGATAATTTAGATATGAAAATGGCATGGTGAAATAAATTGACGCTGTTTCTGCACTGTATGCTGGGTGCTTTGATTGAAGTGTTCTTGGTTTTAGTCAATAAGACAGGCTGCAACATCTCCTGAGAGCCAAATCCATCACTCTGGCAGTTTCCTAGTTGTTTTTATATCACTTTTGTTTTTACAGGGATGGCTTGCTGGTCCAACCATATTGTCTGGGTTCAGTGCCAGCAATGGCAGAGTTGGCATTTACAGAGATTGATACAGTTATGGAATAGTCAAGTAGTGTCTCAGGTGAATAAATAGAAAAAAAAATTGGGTACTGCAGAAAGAATTGCAATTAAAAGCTAGTGTTGTACAGCAGCACAAATCAAGTCAATAGTTTTTTAAATACTTATTTGTTTTACACATTCATGGGACAATGTGCTTGGCACACACACATAAACACACACTGGTGGTTACAGAACCGGCCTTGTCATCGGCAGGTTGGTGGTTCGATTCAGAGAGTCGACAGGTCATGCCTGAAGCGTGCTCGAGTGAGGCACAGAACCACTACAAGCTCCCTGGGTGCCACGGCTATGGCTGCCCACCGAGCCGGGCACATGTTCTCACTGCTGCCTCTTATTGTGTAAATGTGTGGTGTAATAGCCCATCTTATATCCTTAATGTGTAGTGACTCTGGGTTATAAGACTGGGTTGTTGGTGTGTACGTGTGTGCATGTGCGAGTATGTTTGTGTTTAATTTATTTTGGTGTCTGTATGTGCTTCGGTTTATAAATGCAGAGCTGTAAAAGAATAATTTCATTTATTTACCTTTTTAAAATAGATTTGATAGCTTTTAATTTTCCTTAAATGTGTTTAACTAAATTTTAAATGCTGTAATGACTAGGGTTGCCAAATCTTATTAAAAACTTGCGCGCATGATTTGGCAACATCATACCCAACTCGGGCAGCACAGGTTCGTACTTTAAGAAGTGTACACATGACTAAATGATCTACTTTATTAACTATAATTTAACTACTTTAAAATGATTTATTACTGACACATTATTACATTTATATTTGTGTTGGAATGTTTTATGGGATGATCTGTATTAAATGACACATTACACATCTCTTGTAGCATCTCCTTTTAAATGACAAGGTTACTGATTGTCTGAGACATATTCATCACTCTTCCATGAATGCTATCATTTAACCTTCCTCTGAAGGAGTTTTCATCCACTTGAATGCATGAGTGCTTGGTGAAACACATCAATAAAACGGTCAATTATTGCTGAGTAGATAAATGCCACAATCGTCAAAGCAGGGAAGAACATCTCCATCACTATCGCCCCCCCAAACGTGATCGAAAACCAGGGAGAGGATTGTAAAACATTGTGAAGGTGTTTATAGCTGGTAATAATCTCATCAACATTATAGTCTATTCTGAACATTTTCTCTCAGGTATTAACGGTAGATTAACCTCTTAAATCCGAGTTGACAGACCACTAGTACCGGGTCCAGCTTCACTATAAACAAAATATAAAAAAAAAACTTTCAACTCTAGCATCTACTTTTGGTGTATTCATTTATAGCGTTATCGTATCGTTAAGGAACATGGGTAAGCTAGATATTTTATATAATCCTCTAATTCTGCTTTCTCGTAGTTCGGTTCTAATCTTTTTTGTATTTATGGAGCTGGGTGGCTCGAATTCTTGTAAACTGTACAAAGCCCTGATCTTAACACCACTGGAATGACTCTAAACATGGATTGCTGGCCAAGATCGCCGGTAATTGTTTCAATTCAAAGCAATAAATGCTGAATGCTACTGACATTCCTCAACACTAACACATCAAACCATGTCTTCGTTTTTTTAATGTTAGTGTGTTTATGGTAAAGGTGTTAATAAGGGGCAGAATCGAGTTTTATTGCACCCTTGTGAACACTACAAAGGTGGAGAATGCAAAGCGGCAATAATAGTGGTGAAAAATGACCTAGAATATCGTGTAATGGGTTCAGTCTGACGCCTGTGAGATAGGTTTAAGACCTAAATCTTGTTGCTTCTAGGCAGGGGTTTCTTTAAACTTGAGCTGTGCAGTCATAAAACCTGATTCCTGTGCTTCCGTCGGCAGTGGTCACAGGAAAGCATTCACAGGGTTCACCGTGTAGTCTGCAGGCCATAAAAAAACTACTTTTTTATTTCAGCAACTACATTTTCATTTGTAGTGTACTGCAAACTTCTGACACATTATTTTTCACTGTGATAATTTACAATTATTCTTGTACATACAAAGAAAGTGGGTGGTGGTGGGGTTGTTCAGGGTTGTTCTCTATGAAGTTTCTCTGTGCATGTCTGTGTGGGTTTCACGGCCGCACTAAAACACAGTGCTTGAAGTGTGCACGTGTGTTCAGGATACACTTTAAGATATTTCTTTTCATTGTGTATTCATCAGCAAGCAACAATAAGAGACATTGTGTCTGGAGGAGCTGCATCCCTAAACACAAAAGCAGACATATTTCTCGCATGATGCTCCTCCCCAGAGAAAGATGCAGCATACACAGAAATCCTCCATTTCATTGTCTTATTTACTCATCATTGTTTGCTTCACAGCTATAAATCAAAGCCGTTATTGCTTCATATGGTCCATCAGGGTTTCTTATTATCACTCTGAACGTGACGAGGGTGCTGAATACTGCGACCTGCTGTTAGGCTGTTCTAAAGGACTCCTCGAACCTGCTTTATGCCTCCTCAGAAGCGCCTTTGAGAGCAGCTCAAAGGCCTGAATCAGAAGATATTGAGCATTCATTGTTTGTCAGAGCAGCTTGAGGTTTTTATCAGTCCCTCAGTGGAAGATGAGATGGAAAGAAACGTCATTAGAAAAAGTCTTTAATGTACCCAAACGGCATAGATAATTTTTGGCTTGACCATCAGCTATAGGCATCCCCAGGCCAGCCAGGAATGGGAGAATCTTCCATTCTGACTTCTTGCAGCCAACCATGCCTGGTATACCTTCAAGGATAGGCATTCATACAAAGAAACAGCGGTTCTAATTCAAACTTCTCCTGATTTGCTAAGCTCCACATGTGATTGCCGAGAGAACAGTCAGCTCATTCTGGACACTTGTATAAATGTTTTTAGACTCAACAAATTATGATGATCCTGAGAGCACCTTTAAATTGGAAACTCTTATATAGTCTATGGAGGGAATGAACAAGACTGGCATAAGTGGTTGGATCCAACAGAGGAGCTACTTATGTCCTAATGGCTGAAGAAGTCAGTGCGAGTTTTTTGTTAAAACAATGTTACGATGGTGGTGATAATGATTCAATGTTATAACTAGTCCATTTCTATCCACTTTCTCTTTTTATTTGCTACTTCGTTTCTGTCCCGATCGCCCCTATCACTATAACTCAGTTCCGTTTCTCTTTTTATCTGTAGTGTGTATCTACGTGAACAAGCAGGTGAACACGGGTCCCAACTTGGACAGGCAGAAGGTAATGCAGCTTCCAGATCATCTGGGTCCAGCTCGACCTTCTGTGGTGCTGCAGCAGGCCGTGCAAGGCTGCATCGATAGTGCCTACCAACAGAAAACTGTCTTCACCCTGCTGACACAGGGCTACGGGGGAGAGAAAATATCAGGTAACGGACACACACATGAACACTCATGTAAAATTATAATCTCTTTTGGGCTATGCACTTGATTGATTTTCATTTGGAGATTTCATTTATTAGTATTCTACACGATCAATGATCAATTCAAGGTTTAAATGTCAAATTCTGTCATGTTTTGTACTTTCAGTTGACCTTATTTGCATGTCATTGGATTGTGGTGGAAAATCAAAGCTCTCTGTGGTAACCCACACAAACGCTCATGCAAACTTCCCAAAAAATGACCCAAGATTTGTCCAAAACTGTGCCCTATTCAGTATAAGTGAAAACTTTGGGGTGCAGCTATTTAGTTTGAGTGTCCAAAAACCTAGTGCAGAATTTCCAGTGCACTCAAATAATCCCATAATTTACTGCAGTAAATATCACAGAAACCCACAATGCATTGTGTTGTTCGGCCGCAAGGCTAGCAGCAATAGCGGACTGTTTGCATCTTATAAAGTAAACTTTACATCAGATAAAGTAGAATATCTCTTTTTGCAGCCACGTTCGATGGAAAGCAGCACCTGCTGAGTCTCCCCGTAGTGAACAGTGTAGGTTACGTTCTTCGCTTCCTAAAGAAGCTCTGCCGGAGTTTGCTGTGTGAGAACCTCTTCAGCGATCAGCCCATTGCACCTTCGTCTTCTCCATCCTCCACTTCCTCTGTCCACACTGACAAGCATTCAGATGGACAGTCCAAGTCTAGTAAGTCAAGTGTTGATCTTTGTGGAATACTTTTGTTACATTGCACTTACTTGTAACATACCCCAACTAGGCATCACAAAATGAGCATTGATAACCACTTACTAACGGTTGTTGTGATGAGATAATTATAAGTGTCATTTACTTCACCTCAGGTGTCATAATGCTATATTTAAAAGAATACTATATGTTTAATTACAAGCATTAGCTAAATCAGCTAGAATGTATACTGTACACATTTGTTTTGCAGCAGGTTCTGTGGACGATTATCACGAGTCGATGGAGCCAAAGCGCTACTCTGTCGACCACAGTGAGCCATCCTATAGTGTGATGGCTTCATCATACACAGCAGCTAAAAGCAGCTATGGGTTTCGTTCTGGCTCTGCATATCCGGGGGGTGTTTGCAGACCAGCGACCAGTCCCAGCTCATTCCAGGAAGGAAACAGAAGTGGTAATAATGGCTACCTCTCATCCATATACATTGAAAAACATTCTATACTACTAATCAGTGTGTTAAAAGTATACCAATCAATGCCATGTACAAGCAGCATAACTATACATAAGATTGTTTTAATTTTTTATTTAAACTTCAGTAGTAACTCATTGTAATAAAAATAGGTCATCAACACCCCCCCCCCCCCCCAACCCCATTATGCATGCATTCTGGATATTGTTTTTAACCTTTCAGTGGTAGCAAAATGAGAAAAAGTTACTATTTTACTTTCACTTTTAAGAGAGTGATGTATAAGCGTGGCATATTAATTTATCTTTTTGAAAGTAACACCAACATAAAAGATACAGTATTTACACTAAACAGTTTAATCAGTTTATTTCTTTTATTTTGAAAGTTTGAAACAATTGTGCAAAGGTGTGCACATATAATTGCACAAAATGAACAGAGAAATTAACAGTTGAAAAAATAAACTTACCTCAATCGCAGATGTTTAGACATTTACATCTCTTATTTTGCTTATAAAAAGCACTGCCTCTGCTTTATCCAAATTATTTCAATATTTAATCAACTATCCATATACTATAATACAAATTTAATACTAATAATACTAATAAAATATAAAAAAATAATAATAATAAACACTGTTTTTTTACACGCATTGGTGCTCTTGGGGTCCCCCTGGTGGTGGTGCTACCAAATACTACCGAAATGTATGACCATTGGGGCGCATAGTTCCATTTGCGTTGTAATTTATTTGTAATTTGATATCATTAGATGTAATCAGAAACTTTTACCCCCACACACACTACATAGTTTATTACTAGTACTGTAACTACTTTCGAACTATCCTGCCATAAGGGACAATGCAAGTAGTTTTAATTGTTTAAAGAGTTTCTAAAATGTTTTTCTTTCCTATATACGACCAAGAAACGGTAGAGTTTTGGTTGTTTTTTTAATAAAGGTTACTCTCGTACATCGTCGCTGTAAATAAAGGTTTTTGTTTACTTTAAGCATGGTAAAGTCTGTATCAGTGCTCGTGCACGTGAACACAAACAGCCAGAGCGCGCCCCCTATGGTCACACATTTCAGCGGGTCACAGAATTTGGTGTAACACCGGTTCTGTTGGACTTTTGTTTATTTAAAGACAACAGCCACAATAGAAAACGCAAAGCGTATAAAAATACAATCAATAGTACTTAAAAATTAAACTTCATTTATGTTGTACTGATATCTGAACATTTTAACTTTGACGTTGACTGAAACACGATTTTAAGCACGATTTTTCAAATTAAGACATTAAACAGAATGTGATTTTCAGTATTCCAAAAACATATTATTTATAATAAATGACTGTCCAGTGGGTGGTTGTTGACCCTTTCATTATTTATACAATATTCCACCGAGTGACTATATCAATCATAATTAAATATTGTTTTAAAAGCAAACCTCTAAACTCGTATAACTTAAAAATGGTCAACGACCTAATAAAATGTCTGGCAAAGGTTAAGTACAATTCTAAACAGAACATGTGACTAAATGTTGAGAGGAAAAGACGATTTCTTTACGCAGTAAGATTTGTGAGTAGTGTGCCACCTGCTGGTAGTTTCCTAAAATTCAATATAACGAGCATGGCTAAAAGATTCACAACATTGCAGTAATTTTTCTTAAAACCACAAGTTCTCCTAAAAAGTTGTAATCACAAGTACTGCAATAGCCTATAAACCTGAACCTATCCATGTTGTGCAGCCTACAGTCCTCCACCCGAGGCAGGTGAAACAAAGCCTCCTCCGAGTAAAGACCCCTCCCGGTGGAGTGTAGAAGAGGTGGTGTGGTTTATTAAAGATGCTGACCCTCAGGCTTTGGGCCCACATGTCGAGCTCTTCCGGAAGCACGTGAGTAGAAACCATAGTGTACCCGTCACCTGAAAAAGCACAAAAACGTTTCCTGAAACGTAAAACGTTTCCTGTTTAATGAATCGATATTCACTTTAAACAGTGCTGTCACTTTCACTTTCAACAAGTGGCCAAAATAAAATATAAGCACAGGTATATTATATTTCATTTAAGAGAAATCAATTAATACACTTTAATTGTGTCATCACCGGGTTTTAATTTCATTAAAAAATAGCAAAAATAAGAAAAAAATATTTTCATGAACCAAGTATAGTGAAATATATTGCATTGTGGGTAGTGTGCATCATTACATCCTCAGTTGTAACAATAATGTTTACCACCAGAAGTAATTATGCTTATGTACAAAGTATATCTGAATAATACAAATGAGATGTTAATATACATTATAATGTCATTTATTGCAGCACAGTACTTTAACTAGCCAAGGTTTAACTCTTGTTATAATGTTACCACTAGCACACAAGCACTGAGAGTCTAACAATATCATTCCACTGGTTAATCATTTGGGGACAAAGTACCATCCAGAAAATTCCATTCCAACAATGTTAAACCTGCGGTTCTCAACTTTAGGTCGAGATGCAAATTGTTACGAAGTGAAAATGAGAAATAATAGAATTTTAATAAATAATCATTGAATCCCAAGATGCAGATAATGACGGGTTTTATTTTAACTCCCGACGTAGGGAGAATATAAATGATTTTATGACGTGATCTACGTCAGCCTGTGCCCGGATTCGAACTCGGGTCCGGAGATTGGCTGACTGCTGCTTCTACAACGTGCCACTCTGCCGGCGATCTGGAAGATCGGAAGCGCTCGACCGACTACGGTATAAAAACAACGTGAACGATACGCGTAAACCTCCGATCGCGTTTTTCGGAAGTGCTTAGAACTTAGGCAAAGGTCAACAAAACTAACGCGATTTAGATCAACAGAAACCGTTACCTCTGGGGTGCGGGAAAAACTAAAGATGCGCTGAAAACGCCGATACGGGCTGGCTAACAAAACAAACAAATACAGCACGGGGGCCGACAACCACACTAGCTCGCGCACTGTCCCTAAAACCACAGCAGCTAAATAGCCCCTACCTTACAGTACGTCACCTCCCTCGACCAGGCTGATCAGTCCCAGGAGTTACCGGTATCCCTCTCCTCGACCGCGTAGTAAACGAACCCGAAGGATGAAGGATGGCGGCGATGACCTATAGATCGAAGGCTCAGAAGGTAAAAAACACTAGCGCTCGCTGAAATCGTGTATCACATGAATATGCTGCCGCAAGGCACGCAGCGGGCGGATGCCTTAAATACTTCCGTGCAGCTGACGAGAATCCGTCACTGATTGTGTGACGTAACGTGGCCCGACCCCCTGCGTCCACGCCCTCCCGATCTGACCCCTGTCGAGCCGGATCGGGTCGGCTGCCTAACACATATAGCCTTGTCCAGCATAGTATGGTCTTACAAAATTGAACTAATTGAACTAATTGAAATAAAAATACAATTTTTGAACTTTAAGTAGAAATGTTTAACCTGTAACTGTACAGCAAGGCAAAAATCGAGACACTTTTTACACGATCAATATCAATTAAACTTAAATACTTCTGTGGAAATAGACAACAACTTTTTAACCTGCACGGCTCTTAGTCTTAACTCTGCTTTTTGTCAAGTTTTGTCTCCTTCTGGAACTCGTAACACATCAAATCTGCCACGACAGTCACAGCCAAAGTGGAAAGATAAATGCCACCCATTAAAAAAATATCGTATAAGGACGTCAACATATAAGGAAATAACAGAGACTGTTGACTCACGACAGGACAGTAAATTCTCTGGCCAGAACATGCACTATAACTACAGAAAAACAGATGCTTGGTGCATTACCTAGCAAATATCGTCCTAATGTGTAAATCATAATGAAAACTGATTACTGCTATGCTCTACAATAGTACTCATTCATTACAGTGGTTAAAATTCAGGATAAAAGATTTAGTCATACACTTTATTCATACATTATTCATGTATTCATTTATGACTTGTTTTTTTTTTTAGGAGATTGATGGCGATGCGCTCCTCTTGCTCAAAAGTGAAATGATTATGAAGTACCTGGGACTGAAGCTGGGTCCCGCGCTCAAGCTGTGCTACCACATCGACAAATTAAAACAATCCAAGTTCTGACCTGCTGCTGATACAACGTAAACACCAACACATAAAATACTACTATATTCTCCAACCAACGCACCACAAACGAACAGAATATTATGTTACCGAAAGAACCAGACTACGTTACTGGAAATCGCTCAATTTTTATTCGATTTTCCTCTTTGAGTTGACTTTTTGCCACAATTTTGCTTACTGTACTTTAGACGGATTGTTCTGATAAAAGGAGAATAAGTAAAGTGTGACTGACATCAAGACGGCAACAATCAAGACGGCATGTTTCAACATTGCACAAGCAAGTGTTGATAATCTGGACATCATGGTAATATAGAGACATTACAGCAACTCGTGGCTCATGGACCCATTAATCGAGGGAAGGTATTTTGGAACCGATATTCTGTATAAAGTAACAGCATTCAGAATATATAGCTACACTGTATAAGCTAATCTGTGAACATGTTACCTCTCCAACCTGCAAAATATTGGCACAGACAACCAATAAGCTCTGATAGTGTTTATTTAAGCTCCGCCCAAATTTGAGAACTCGAATTAAACACTACAGACTCTTTTGCAATAAAGAGTCGAACCATTACTGTTAGCACATCAATCTTTTTACACTCACAAAAACAGAAGTATGATTGGTAGCATAGTGGCCTATTACAGCAGCCCAAAACTGCTCTAGAGTCTTGGTGGTTCCACTGTTTAACCACAACGGAGCCCCAAATGAACATTCACTTTCTTGCCACTGCCAGAAGAAGTATCTTCTAAGATGGAAGAATACACAGAGATGAGTGTGGAGTTTTACAGTAATTGTAAAAAAATCTCTCATAGCCACTTGAATTGTAAAATTATTTGGAGGGGAAAAAGCCAGACTAAATGGTTGGGATCATGAGCTTATTCGTGGTCGTATACATTAGCGTGATGAAACAGTATATTTGCATAAAATGTATTACTGAGTAATTTAACTGCCAGATAATTTTTTACGATGTGCAGGGAGCACATACGGGTGTCAGTCTGCATTATGATGTAAATACAATATAAAAATTTCAATTTCAATAACCTTTAAATTATATTTCAAAGGTGCTCAAGGACAAACTCAGTTGGGTTAGCATTTATCTTAAAACATCCGACCTGCTCTTACATAAGCGTTAATGTAGCCACTGATGCAAAAAAAGATGTACAGAATAACTGTCCTCAGTATTTACTTGAGCAAGCTGTTCCATTTAAAAAAGAATGCAATCTTTCTTAAGTAGCACATTTCACAGGTCAAGTCAAGTTATACCATAAAGGATACTTTTGGGTCAGAAAAACTGTTTTACGTGTTTGGTGTGGGCTTCCTGGAAACATATACACATAAAACCTGCTGTTATTGGAACAAATAGTTTACCATAATGTCAACATTTTTGGCATTTACATTACACATGGGCTTTAAGGCTGCTATGCAAGAAAAGTGCCACTGCTTTCTCTTTCTCCACCTTTATACATTTGTCTTTTATACATACATACGTGTACAAATCAAATTACACGTCTGCCAGCTTGTCAGTCATCGTGTGTCTCAGACTCCCTGAAACAGACAGGGTTAAGAGCTTTGCTCAAGGGCCCAAAAGTTGCTGCAACTTTCTATTACTACTCACTAGCCTTCCACTGTCCATCTGATTAAGGCATTTGAAATGTCTTATTTGCTCAACAGTTACAACCTGGCATTCATGGCACCCTAAATGTTTAGTTTTTTTTTTTTTTTGCATTTGTCACAGATAGATGTGTTTTTATAAAGGAAATTGTTTGCCAAGAATAATTTTTAGAAACTCTGTGTTAGATTTATTCACAATGACAGACTTGTGTGATCAAATACGATCCAGGCCATTGAGCAGTCACTTGAACATTGTTCATTTGTTTAACAATAACAATTTGGCATTGGTAGGACTTCTAATCAGAGTGAAGTCATGTAGTTTGAAAGTTTGTTTGTGTGAATATTTTGTTGCAGAAAATTTTCAGGATACCCACAATAATCTTAATGATATCAAGGTCGAAATCATTGGTATTACAATTCACATCAAACATACTGTATCTCTTGTTCAAATCTATGGACAATTTTGATTTTAACTGTAAGTCTTTTATACAGTAGCTTTACGTGCATTTTTAGTCTTTTTGGTTCTATCCGAAGCAAAATCTAAGATGTGTACGTGGTGGTGATGTCAGTGTTGGTGGGTAGGAGTGTAGTCAATGGGCACAACACTTTATTCTGGTGCTTGAAATATTTAGAAGGGTCAATATAATGTACAGAATCTTATGCTTATATCAGTTCCACCAGGATCTCACAGACTATTTGCTTGATTTACATTCAGCTTTTTAAAAATGTGTCATACTAGTCATTAACAAAAAAATTCTGCGATTTAGCAGTTAAATCTCCTTTCAAAAAATTATGGATTCACCACTGTTAAAGGAAGATTTTTCAATTGTGTAATCTTGTAGAAACTAAATCACAGAGACATGCCACAAAACGATTGCTTAAAAAAGGAAAATGTTTCCCCTCTACTCAAAATCACTAAATTTTAAATAATGAAATAATATGAAAATAAAATGGAAACATGAGAAAAACACTGCACTGTTGTAACAGCTTGAATTCCGTGAGGCATGGACTTAAGTAATGAAACAGAATTCTTCATTAATTCGTCTCCAACTGTTTTTTATTTCATTTTTTATATACCAGAAGGTTGGAAAATAAAAAAAAAGTTTTGTAACATGTCTCTATGTCCAAGAGTGGTGAAGCCATCATTTTTGTCAGGGGTTGTTCATGTTCAAGCAATAATTAGAATACATTTATATACAATTATTCCTCCACATTAAGCCCAATTCATGCAGTACAACTCACACTGGGACGCAGAAGTGAGCAATGAGAGGTGATTGGCTGTTTATA
>JAOTRQ010061813.1:0-13472 GCA_028565875.1 Hoplisoma paleatum
ATTTATTTAATTGTACTTGGTTGTGCACTGATCTTCACAAACAGGCTACAATACGAAAAATGTCTCCCTTTGGGTAGAACAGTAAGCACGTTGGGCAAATGCAGTCAATTTAGACTGGAATATTCACTACTGTAATGTACAATGTTGGTAGGATCATGCTGTGAGGTTATTTTCATGTAAATAAAACAGGTGAGATTTGTTGAATGTGGAAATACAGCTGAATACATAAACATGTAGTTTACAGTTCAACATGCCAAAGATTGTACCTTTACTTACACTTTAAATCTGACATTTTAAAGATGTGAAGACAAATTTCTATCTCTCTGTCTGTCTGATTCTTTTTCTTTTCACCAATACACTCACTCCAATTGGTTGCGCATAGTGTACAATAAGCATTATATTGTAATATAATGATACACATGATACACTAGAATGTTAACCGAAATTTTTTTAGTTCTTAAAGGTTCACCATAAGACACCCACAGCTGATATCATGTCACATTTTCTTAAACTCTATTTCATGGATGAGTAAGTCTATAATGGATTTGTCTGAAATTGAACAGAGTCCATCTGTCCTTGAACCATCAGAGACAACCCTGTAATTAACAACATGTTTGAAATCCATCAGATATGTTATATGGTTCTATGCTGTTTGTAAAAAAGTGAGAGGTACTAGCCAAGAGCCATTAGAATTATTCAATTATCTATAAAATAGAATCTGGACAGAATGATACTTCTTCATAGCTGATGCTGAGAACTCAGTGTACAGATCATCCATTAAACTATTGAAGATTTTCATTTGGCTACATCCCATTTTATTTCTACCTAGTTGATGAATATAAATAGATCAGCTGTATAAAGGAGTTAATGATGTTATGCTGCAAAGCAGTCCACATGTGCCCGTCAAGCCATATATATGAATGATGCTGTAACAGAAGACTGTTATGGTGGAACATCGTGACTTGTATAGTTAATTAACATAAATAGCAGTGGTATTTTAGTGGTTAAGGTACTGAACTAGTGGTCAGAAGGCCATTGATTTAAGCATCATAAAATAAGTAAGTATAATAACTTTATATAAACTTTTCCAGCACACTTCACTCTGTGACTCTGTTACATTTGCTTTCCCCATAGAAATGTAAATGTAGTTTCACATATTTCAAAAGTAGAAATTAGAAGGTTTCTGGGGGTGTATTAATTATGTTTATATGACAATTATATTTGAATATAAAAGTGTAACATTTGATGAACTAAGAAGTATTCATTTCCCCCACATACATAATTAGCTAAATTAATCATTGTTGCAGGACAAAAGAGGGTACTGATACCAGAGCTGCTCACTGCAGTGGTTGACTCTTTATACTGAACCCTAAATTATATGTAATTAGTTGTCTTGTTGCAGGTTAGTGTTTATCCCAATTATACAAACACGGTTTATACACAAGGAATATGTAATAATGTACTGTTTACTAAAAGAGCAGTATCAAAGAAATGTTTTTCAAGTAATAAGAACATGTGGCAGATGAGCCCTCCTCAGTCCCCCCAGAACGTAGAGATGGTACTGAGCTTTCTAGGCAGTGGCACTGTTGTTAAGGATCCAGGAGATGTTCTAAACTGGGTGAACACCAAGGACATTTTGGTGCTCTTTTGATTTGACAATCTTCAAGGAGGAGATGTGAATGTTCAGTGGGAAGTGGTCCCTTGGTGTTTGGTCGTGTTTGGTTGATTTTTTTTAAATGTTCAAAGAGAGGTTGTTGACTTGCAGGTTGTTGTATCACCTATTTGTACTGTTGAAGCTGTTATTGCTAATGTAATGTCCCATCACAGTCATATTACCTTTCGCTAGCTTTTGCCAAACAGCCAGTAAGTTGGGTAAACAGCTTAGCTAACAGACTTAGCAAACAGCCGTGTTCAATGTGTACTTGCAGATCCAGACTGAGGTCTCCCAGTCATGAAGTCCATTATCCAGTTGCAGGTATTCAGTCCCAGCATGCTCAGGTTTTCAGTCAGATACTCAGGAATGATTTAGTTGAATGCTAAACAAAAATGTAGGAACAGCTTCCTAATGTAAGTGATCTTTTGGTCCAAATGAAATGTAGTTGCTATCATGTCATTCATTAGGACAAAACACAAACTGCAGTGGGTCCGTGGTGGGAGGCAACAAGGACTTGCTGTCCTTCATGATGAGTTTCTCAGAGCACTTCATAGTGATAGGCATCAGTGCTCAAAATGATAATCATTGAACCATTGATTGGTGGTTTCTTTGCCATGGGTACAATGGTAGTCATCTTGAAGCATCTTGGAATGATGGTGCTGTTTAATATCAAAAAGATATTGAAAATATTGGTGAAAACATCTGTCAGCTAGTCTGCATCTTCTTTGAGCACACTGTCAGAAATTTTGTCTGGTCCAGCAGCTCGCCGCAGATTGACTCCGTATAGAATTTTTCTCACATCTGCTGTGTTTAGACAAAACACCTGGTCATTGGTCTTCCTTGATATGTGTCGTTCTGTAGCTCAAACCAAGTGTAGTTGTTCAGCACAGTTGTAAGACAGCCATCAATGTCACAAATGGGTAGTATGGTCCCGCAGTTGCTGATGGCCTGGATGCCCTGCCACATGTGCCGAGTGCTACTGCTGTTCTAAAAGTGGTTGTGGATGTTTGAGATATGCACATGTAGACTGATTAGTAGACTGTATTAAGAGTACAGAGATTTTACATTTACATAGAACTGACTAACTAATATACTAACTAATATACTAATTTAGTAATATACTAAATTCAAACATCTTGGAGTGGCCTGTATTTATTATTATATGGAAAATGTGACTCAAACTATTTAATTGATTGCATTGTAAAACTATTATTTTGTAGATTGCTGGTAAAAATAAAATTTTAGAACAAAGAACAAATTCTTAACAATGGTTCTGCTCGAGTCTGCCATAGGAATAATTTAAAATATCAGTGATTTTCGGTATTAAATATTAAAATCTTATTCTGATTTTAGTTTTTTTTTTTTTCTTGAACAGAAATCCTTCACCAACCCTGCAGCATCCAGCTAACTGGTCTAACCAGTTTAACAATTTTATTTGCAAGTAAGTGAAATATGGGAATCATTTAACAGTATTTAACAGAAACCATTCATCAGAATCAGGCAACTAACACCAAATGAATGCATAGTTTAGATTGTATTTTAAAGATATAACACACACACTATTGTTTAAAAGCTCTTGCCACCAGAAACCAGGATACCACTCAACCAGGACTGAGCTATGTATTCATTTTAAAATGTATTTTCATTTTTGTATTTTGTACTTTTTTACATTTCCAAAGAAGTTGGGATTATTTCTTTTTTAAGGATACTATGTGATTTATAATTTCTTGTGAATCTTGAATATACCAGAGTTTCACAGTAAGCTGGTGAAACGCTAACAGAATTGGGAATTGAGCATTAAACATTAAAGGAAAATTCAACAAAACAATTTATAACAATGGGTAATTATATGATTTTAAACAGTTGTTGTAAACAGGATATTATTTTCATGATTCCATACAAAAGCAGTATTCAGGAAAGCTTGAGTCTATGAGATGCTAAGATGGTAATAAGATCATTGTCAACAACTTCCTGATAAATCTTTCATTTTCTTCAACATTGTTCAGTAAAATTTAGGATATTTGTTTAATGCAAAATGTCAGTCATCCGTAATAACATCCTGAAATCATCCTTCGGTGTTCAAACCTTGAACACCCATTATTTCCAGTTCCACACATAACACTGTCAAGATATCACCACATGGACATGGAATTTCCTTGACTGACCTATGAATCAATCACTACAATAAACAGTTATGCTTACCTATGATGTTTACTTTAAACTTTAACTATTCATTTAATAGGATAAATTACCCTGGATCTTAGTACTTTTTAGTATTAATTAAATCGCAAAAGGAATTTTTGCCATTTTACAATTTGTCTGTCACACCATGTAAAAGACAAAGTATGAGTATGTGCTTGACTGGCCTGCCTGTAATTTAGATTTATCTCATGTCACATTGTATGACATATGAAGAAGGCTAAGAGAAATATATAAAGTAAAAAAAAGGAAAGTATAGAAGAATTAAGACTGACATTATTTGTACACTGATGTCCTGTGGTTTGTTTGTTTACTGGGCAGGTGTCTTATTAAAGACTTTGAGTTGCGGCCAAATGTTCAGGATCTTCTTGAGCATCCTTTTATTAAACAGGTCTCAAGTCAAGTGGAAACTCTACAGAGACAGCTGAAGGAGCTTCTAGGACTCAGTCAGCAGATTGAGGTTTTTAAGGAAACCAGGTACATGTAAAGATTTATTCGACTAATTTCAAACCTAGATGGAAAATCAGTTGATGAATAAAAGTGTAGTAGTAACATTTTGAAATTATTAGGATCTTAGGTCAAACCATTTTCATGTATGTATTGATTAAGAATGTTAAAGTAGAAAGTTAATTCATTGAATAACATAATTGCTTGTTCTATCCGTGTCTGTCTGAAAACTTAAAATTAGTTATAAATTATCATTTATATGTTTTTGCAGTGAATTTTCTTTTAAATACGGCTCATTCACATTTAGGAGTTTTGCAATTTAGCAACAGGGTTAGATGCCGTTATGTACACTTTCATGGATAGCATAAAGAAATACGTTAATGTATTCAGAAATCGTTCTTTTTAATAAGAGATACTAATAGTTAATATACAGTCCATGCATTTTTCTCAATATCCTGTTTGGAAATTTTTTTTTTATTCTAATACATATTTACATACTTATGAAGTTGAAAAACTACAAAAGAGAGTTTCAGAACTTCTCCAGGTTGTCCAGAGTTCCTGTTGTTTAGAAGTGTACTCTTTAGCTCATTCCTCACTTTTTATATTAGATTTTCTTTTGTCAGGGGGCAGAACTGCAGTAGCTTAATTTGGTCTTCATTAAACCATTTTTCATCTAAAATTATATAAAGAATCTGTCTGCTAGAAATCCAATGACTTTTGAGTACCTTATTCAACACATGTTGAATAGTGTAGTTTACTCTCATAAATACCAGATGTCCTAGATATTCTGAAAATCCTTTAGAATGCTTTATCATAAAATGGTCGGATATGAAAAACAGTGGTATAATTATAGGATGAGATATACAGCAATCACTGTTCCCTGTTTTCTAAAGCATATAATAAAAAAGCCGTAGTAATTATAACAAGTTCAATTATAGCAATTTTATTGTATTAATCATTTTTTTACATAAAATAATTAACCATATGTATAAATGCTGAAATACATTCAAATGTTGCCCTAGTTAATAATCAACAGTTATGCATGCATGCATTCTAAAGTCTATGATATGTATTGCACTTTCAGGCACAGAAGAATCCACACTAAAAAAGGCAACAACATGTCTCAGAGCGAAGAAGGGAATGATATTCAGGACTTGACGGTCCTGGAAGTCCTTGATGAAGTAAATATTATTGACTCCAACACACCAACCATGCAAACATTTTTAGCAAACCATATAGTTTATAATCCTATGTTGTTCTTTGCTAAGAAATTTGTTTGTCACTATTTATTTATCAGCTTCTATTTAAATATGCTAGTTATGCTACTATGAAATGTATTCAGATTGTGTGATAACGAAATATTAACTACATAAACAAATACATAAATAATAGTGGCCTGCTGTAACATAGTTGTTGGAACAATGGTGACCTTGTTTAAAGTCTAAAATGTGCATTACACTCTAATAACTTCTAATCAATGCTATCTATCCAGGTTTATAACAAATAAGACTTGTCTTAGCCCAGAAAGCCCAATCATGTACAGTATATACATATTCAGTTTTAAAAAAATATTTCCAATATCACAGAAACTAACAATGCAATTTAAAACAATAACATTTTATTTTCAAAAACTAACATTTGCTATGATTTATTAGCACACTGACATACTGAAAGATATAAATCACGCCAATACTCCGTGATGTATTTCTCTCATCCATTATAAGAGGCTGGCTTGAAGGATTATGATACACTTTTTTATTTTTCTTGAGCTAAGAGTGATGGTGATGAAAATAGCAATCTGGAATCTGTCCTGTCTGGCTTAAAGTATGGAATTGTTTTGTGGGGTTCTTTTAACAAAGCTTGGTGTTCAGGTTTAACATCAGGAAACATTTTTAATCTAATTTTGTTTTACTTGTTTTATTTTCTAGGAGACAGTAACAGAGCAACTGCAGAAACGTTATGAGAAGGATCAGATTTATACATATGTAGGAGACATCCTTATTGCAGTAAATCCCTTCCAGACCATAGATATTTACACTCAAGAGGTAAACACTATGTATGCGCTCTCGCTCTTTCTAATTCTGAAATCGAATTTCTTATTGTATAATAATTACAAAAATAAAATGTTCTTGTTGTATAATATTTCTGCATGAGACATACCAAAACCACCAGTTTTGTAATTGTATTACACAAAGCTGGCCTTTCTGTGTACGAGTGATAGACTTTGCTTTTATCTGAGACATGCTTTGTTTACATGTTATGAAGTGAAAACGGTCTAAACAAAAGTGGAACGTAACTTTTTATTATTTTTACATTTTACAATGTGTACTTACTTACTTACTTAATTATGTTTTGTTATAAGATTTATAATTTGTTACATTAAAAATTTTATTTGTTACTAAAAAACACTTCTTCACTGCTGCTGTGAATAGGGTTGCCAGGTTTTAGTGGGTTTAAACCAGAATTTATTTAAACACCAGAATAAACACATTAAATGTTGCAATTGTGTGGCAACCCTTGTACCTAATGCACACACATACTGCAGGTTTGATATAAAAACTGAAACAAGTAACTTTAAAAAGTCCTTTGTATGATTTAAAATAAATTATTAGTAACAAATTAATACATTAAAGTCAAAACTTGACAATGTTTATAAGATGATCTGTGCTAAATTACACATCACACATTTCTTCCTTCTGTAGAATTCAGAAGAAAGAAATTTGTATCAACACATCTCCAAGTTTTGTATTAAAAGCACTCTTCCTTACTATTAGCATGATGATCTAAAGTACCTATTGCTTTGTCATGAATGCTCATAACACTCAGTAGTATAGCACAACATTCTAGAGACCTACTGCAATGAGGCAAGTAGGAGTACAGAAGAGGGGATGGATGTCACTGATGTACTTCGCATGTATATAACTCTAAGCGGACCAGAACCTCACGTCACAAGAACAGTTTTTTCCCCACTGCCGTAGGACTCTTGAACACTTAGAGCCACGTCACCTCAAAACACTACCTCAGTCAAATAAATACTGTTTTAAATTCACTATCAGAATCAGAATCTGGTTATTATTGCCATTATCAATGAACAGAATTCACAGACTAGGAATTACACCGAAGAAAATTCCTAGTCTGTGAATTCTGTTCATTGATAATAGCAATAATAACCAGATTCTGATTCTGATATACAGTACATATAAAGTACATATAAATAATTGAGATTTAAGTCTGGATTAGTTTAAGTTAGTTTAAAGTTCGTATTTGCGAGGTAAAACATGATTTAGAAAATGTGTTTTATAGATAGATAGATGGATGGATGGATAGTTAGATAAATCCAATAAATGACCATACTATATTTTGCCTGATGTTGTTCATGTAAGCATATATCCCCCGCTTGAAACATAAGCACACCCACATTTGTCCAAACAAATACTTTACAATGCTGTGAAATATAAAATAATATAATTTACTTTAAATGTTGACTTAATATTTACAGCATTTTTACAGTGTATGACAAGGGCAGTTTCATGACTATGACTAAAGGCTAAACTACTAAAAGCAGAATTACAAAAAGGGACTAGGCTACAAATAATAATGAGAAAATAAGACCAATGCAGCACCCACCATATAACATGAATCAAGGACTCAATCAAAATACACACTAGACATACAGAAAAACACAAACATAGAACAGGAAACACAACCACCTTTTTTTGTAATTACATAAAGAATAGCTGTGACTTTTCTAGTAAAAACAATATTGTAATGTTCTTAGATTTGTCTAGAAATACAACTAGTAAGCTAGCTGATGTCAGTATGTTATTTTGTCAAACATGTTAAACTATACTTTTAGGAAATATATTTCATGTAATACACTTTTATTTAAGTGTTATTTAAGTGATATAAATCTCAGATACCTGTTTTTGCATGTTAAACAACTAAGCATTAGATTACATCCAAGACTTCCAATAAACATGAATTATACTTAAAAATTGACTAGTAAAATATACTTTCACTTCTATCTTTCTATACTCATTATTGGTAGTGCAATCAATATATTTATGTACGTATAAGCACCATAATTAGTTGGCTCTGACATTAAGGAATTAATAGAAAATGAAAACAACTACGGCTGCATGCTTTGACAATACACAATTTCCTGTAGGAAACATTCTGGACAGGTCAGCAGTCCATTACATGACATGCAGTTTTTGTAACTACAATGGCCTTCACTATGTGAGAGTGTTACTACCCTGCAGGCTGAAACTTAAAATTGTTTGTAAGGCATTTTTGTTAAGGTAGCCCGTGTTCGATGGCCGAGTCTGGATCCTCCTTTTCCTTGCCACATTTGTCCTCGGCTTGTTCAACAGGGTTTTTATTGTTTGTTTTTGATGGTTCCTTAACTTCGCTTCATGAGAATTAATATTGTAAAAAGTGCTATGCAAACAAAAATGACTTGACTCAAAGCTGTAAACCTAAGATTGTTTTTACTCTACTATTAAATAATTTTATAAAATGCTATCGAGGCTCTGCAATGCAAGTACATTCCAGTGCTGTTGTTATCAACATGTGTTCGAGTATACAGTATATAGTTATAATGTTACTGTGATTCATCCACTTTGAAAGAACTTTTAAAAAGGCTTATTTTTTCATTATACAAGGTTTTTCAGTACATAAAATTATGTCAGCACAGTCACGAGCAAATTAGTATGCCCTTTTCACCTTTATTGCAGGTTTTTAGACTGTGGGAGGAAACTGAAGCACCTAGAGGAAACTGCACTGCACAAACATGCAAACTCCACACAGGAAGGACCAGGACCACCCCTCCTAGTGAGAAAATCCAGGATCTTCTTGCTGTGTGGCATCAGTGTTACCTCCTTAGCCTGTAAAGTAACGGTAGTATCTACATGATCTTGCAGGACTATGATCATTTCTTGGTTTTGCAATTTTATAGTGTCGCATTTTGGAGGGTTTATGCATTTAAGACTTTATGAAAGTGACTTATATCTGCACTAATTTAGGCATATATTTTATGCAGCAAGGCCTTTATTTTAGATGTAAGCGAGAAAAGACTGGAACCGGTCTCTTAGAGGAACATGATGAAAGGTCAATTGCATTTATCAGCAGGTGATTTCGATCTTCTGAAAATTATAGTAATTATAGTTGTTTGTGATTTAATGAATTGTGAATGAAACATGCTACTTTTACTGATCATTTAGCTTGGGTCAACTGAGCAACAGTTGATGTCAACAGTTGATAATTAAAATGCCTTGTCTCCGGAGTACCTGAAGCACCTTGCTATTGGAAAGGAGGCGCACCCTTACAGGGCTATAGAAAAGAGAGAGTGAAGAGAGAACAAGAGAGAGAGAAGAGAGAACAAGTGAGCTGCATGGCGCCTGGGGTAGACACCTTGAACCTGTACATCACAGTTAGCAGCATTAAACACTACTGTAGGGTTTGACTGAGGACTGATTGCAATATAGTGCAACCGGATAACATTAAATCAGAAACAGGAGAACCTGGAACAAAAGAAAAACATCTGGCTATTATGTAACAAAGGACAATAAACAGAAATGAGGACATACAATTACATTTAGTCAATTTAACAATGGACAAGACAGAACAAAATTAATATAGTATACAAAATATTAGAATAATAGACACTTAGATAAGCTAATATGGAAGCTAACATAAACACGATAAGCATAACTATCAGGAAACATGTCTAAATCAACTTTATTTAGAATAGACATAGTTTCAAAGCAACTTTGTATTGTAAAGTAGTGTAAATAAACACCCTCATAATTAACAAGCCCCAGATAACATTTAAAGGTGCTATCAGTTCTCTCGTAAGCATTTCTGAGTGAAAAAGGTTTCTAAGTTATGTAGTGGTGGGAGAGCTCCTCATGTACAAGCATGTCCCTGTCTTTAAAGATGACTGTAAGATCTGAAAAACAGTTAGAATTGTCAAAAATGATGGTTTATTTGATTCTGTGTGATCTAAGAATGATCAGTACTAACAGGTAAAAGTTAAGACCCTGTAAAGTGTACATCATGTGGTTTTGCATGGTCTTGCAAAAGATGACATCTTAATGGCAGCTTATGTTGCTCTTAGATCTCAAATGTACTTTTCTTCAATAATGCTGTCATTAAAGAAGTGTAAAATACCTTTAACAAAGGCTACTGGCACATCCCCAAACTATGACAGACCCTGGCTTTTGGACTTGTTTCAAATTGCTTTTTTCATCTGGGGAAGACATAAAAAAGAAATAAAGCATTCATTGTACTTACAGTGCAGTGTAAGCTCAATAATGACTGGGTGAGAAGAAATTGTGAATCTAATCAATTTTAAACGACCCTACCCGATTCTGACAACATGAAAGAGTTTTCATAAGTCTACTTATTTTGTCAGACATAGGTGTAATGTAAAAAACGATGCAAATGCAGTGATTGTATGTACATGATTGGCCAAGCAGGAAGTGTGAGATGGCACAAAAAACAGATTTTTCTGGACTGTGATCGTTTTTAATGCATCCAAATACAGTCTAGAGAGAAATTTTTAATAAGTGTACTGGAATTTATTTACAGAAGGTGGCAGTAGTGCACTTCATCTCTCTCTCTCTCTCTCTCTCTCTCTCTCTCTCTCTCTCTCTCTCTCTCTCTCTCCCCCCCTCCCTCATCACCATCTCATCAGAAATGAAATTGTACTCGTACCATGTATGTGTCTGCTTAAGAAGACAGTATAAATAAAACACAAATGCTAGCAAAACGGTGCATAACTAAATTTACGCTCGGGGAATATTTTACCATTTTTTCATGCATTTATGGCCTGTGCTATCATTAATCTACTAAAGTGTTGTTTCATTTTTCAGCAAAGGCATTTTTATTTCTTCAAGCAGAACAGAAAGACTTGAATAAGAATGTAAACGCTAGGATAGGCTGAGGAGCAAAATGGCGTGATTGAAAAAGAGGACTGAAGGACTATAAGATTTGATGAAACTGATAAGAAAATGAGTTGAGAGACACTTAACTCACCCGAGTGTAAATTAATCGAATTCTGCCATTCTCATCTTTTTTCTTTTAAAGTTCATTATATGGAAGATACATTTTGTAGGCATTCATTCATTTCTGCTAACTTGTAAACACTGGACAATGTGCCAGATCATCATAGGGTAACACTTGCTTTCCCATTAAACATTTATAATTAGAGGCAATTAAATACACTCAGCCATCTGTATAAAAATGTAACATGCTTAAAGCATGAAATGTCTCAGATCTCTCCAGTATATGACTAATTGTAATCACAGCAAGCAGAATGACAGTGGTCTGAATCAGAAACACTGACTGTGAGATAGAATTGCAGAGCATGGGTCCATCCCAGGGTATCCCTTAATAACTCACTCACAGTGAGAGGAATAACTGCATTAAAACTGCATATAATATCTTACTAATTACTGTTTTCATTCCTACAAAGCTGTTTTTGTTGCTGACAGCTGAATGTTACTTCACTTTATTGTAGCTGCTTTCATTTTGTACACTTAGACAGGAACTGTGATTTATTTCAATGCACTTTAGTGTGCGAGACAATTATGTAAGTAATGCGATTGGTAGAAAAAAGTTTAATGTTAACACAACCAGAGTAGATTTGTACATGTCCATAAATAAACAAAATATGTATGTTTGGAGCTGGCTTACCTGGACTGTTGTCTAACAAGTGAGAGTTCTATTAGGGCTACGCTTTACAAATCATGTTATTCCAACAAAGAGCATTTCAATAGCCATTCAAACCATTCAGACGATGTTCCACAAAACATTCACATTTTAAATAACTTTTAAGGTGCACAGACTTCACAAACAAGATGAACTTGCAAGTTAATACACTCGCCTACCTTTATTTATATTAAACATCAACAATAATAGCATGTATATATACATATTTTTGGTACATTGCTTAACAAGCATAAGTCAATTTTAAACTTGTTTGATTGACAGTTGCAACTTGTTTAAGTTGAGTAAATATAAAAATGCAATAATTACTTTCACTATAAATTAGTTACTTTTCAAATAGGCTAACTCGATTACTAGTTGGGAAAATTACTGTGTAACTCGTTTTTTTTAATCAACGTGTCCAAAACTCAGTTCACTCATTTACATTTTCAACATTTTGCAGTCACTTAAATCCATTTGAACTTACATTTATGAATGAACTTGATTTTAAGCAATTGCGGGTTAAGGGCCTTGCTCAGGGACCCAACAGTGGGAATCATCAAATTTACTAGTCTTGGTAACCAACGAACAAACACTGAGCCTCACTCACTCCCTCCTTCACACATTCAATTGCATATAAATTAGTCAGTCAACATTTTGCAAAAATGATTTTAGAGGTGCGTAGAAAATCAATTATCCAAGGAAAATATTTGTAGAGCTAACAGCTAGGTCCTGATCTTCAGCTCCTGTCACTGAGTTGCTATGTGGCATTCACACTACCAGCTGTAATTTGAATCCTTGTTTTGGCAGTCATGCATGTGTGTAATACACTGTTCTCCAGTCATGAACCAATAGAGTTTCTACTTAAAAAAAAAGTACTTCGTAATCATTACCCAATTTCAAATTTAACCTGCAATATGCTTAAAAATGACTAAGGCTCAAGTTTAAAATTTAAGAAATATTTACACTTTGACATATTCCACATTAAGCAGGTAAACTGGTAACAAATTGATGTAAAATGACTATCCACTCTAAAGTCAGTGAATTTTTTATTGATTCTCATTCTGTAGATGTATTCCTTGTATAAATATTTGACACTGTTGCCTTCCGACGTTGACATGTTGTTATGAGACAATTTCAAAATACAAAATACAAAATTATATAGAAACAAATTTGACATAACTTGGCCATACAATCAGTAAAGAATAGAGGTGGGTGCATCATACAATAAAGATGAAATTACATTAATTACATTAAATGGGTTATATGCATTGATTAAAAACTTATCTAATAATTCTAGAGCCTAAATGCAGATAAAAGATGGACCAGCTCAACCGTGCTTAAATTTTAAACCATATTAAATATTTATTCAAGATTTTAAAAGTCCATTAGAGAAACCCTATTGACTTCAATCACAATAGTGTTTAAAGCAAAGTAGATAATTATTATTTTTGTCTTTCCC
>JAOTRQ010061830.1:0-23862 GCA_028565875.1 Hoplisoma paleatum
TTTATTTTATTTTATTTTTTCCCCCAAGAAGGATGGGCCCTGTTGAGTCTGGTTCCTCAAGGTTTCTTCCTGTAATTATTTCCAGGGAGTTTTTCCTTACCACAGTTGCCATCGGCTTGCTCGACAGGGGTTTCTGTTTGTCCTGCATTTTATGAAGTTGATTTGAGACAATATCTATTGGAAAAAGCGCTATATAAATAAAGTTGACTTGACTAATTATCACCATGTTATATATAGGCACTCATCCCACTGATATAGGCCAGATTGTCGTTTATGATTTCGTTTGTGTTTCCGTTTCCGTCTGCATTTTCGTTTGCATTTCACGTTACGCTTCTCCTTGTGTTCTTGTGCAATACACTGCTCGAGACCAGGTTCCAATTCTTCGCAGTGTTCGTGATGGTCTGGCTAAAAGTTCCTGTCTCTGTTCCTGATCAGTGCAAAGGCACTCTGAACTCTGTTTTTGAATTTGTCACAGACCGTCTGTGCATGCTTGGTCTACAAAGAGACTCCCGTGTTTGTGCTGCATGCTAGGAACAATAAAACTCTGTTCAGAACTCATCCGTATCAGTGTGTGTGGTGTGTGTTGGCATTCAGAGAGTTCCATACCAACACCGATTCCTAACAGATAGAGTTCAAACGTTTTCTGTAAATCTCTACAAGGTTGGCACACACCGTTGCTGGTATGTTGGCCCTTCAAATGTTTTCTATGAGGTTGAGATCTGGAGACTGGCTAGGGCACTCCAGGACCTTGCAATGCTTCTTACAAAGCCACTACGTTGTTGCTCTGTCAGTGTGCTTGGGATCACTGTCATGCTAAAAGACCCAGCCACGTTTCATCTTCAATGCCCTTGCTGATGGAAGGAGGTTTGCACTCAAAATCTCACAATACATGGCCCCATCCATTCTTTCATGTACACGGACCAGTCGTCCTTGTTCCTTTGCAGAGAAACAGCCCCAAAGCATAACGTTGCCACCCCATACTGACCATACGAAATGTATTTTACTGATTCTTGTCACAAGCACACACTACTGAGTTTTTTTCTTTTAAATTGAATTTATCTAAAGTAAAAAGCTTATGCCTTTTGTGATTACACTTTTTTACAGTACTGTTTTTAAAGGTACAGTTTAAGTGATTAGATTGATAGTGGTATCTAGTATTTAAATAAGGAATTCTTTTTAAAAGAACTAAGATTTTGAAAGACATCATTACTTCAAAATTATACTAACTTACTATTGTCTATAATCTACATCAACACAGGAGCTGATGGTTCCAGTTAATTAAAAATCCAAACTCGCATAATTGTTTTCAAAACACAGGTTTTTTTTTATTTGCTTTCTGCACTTTACAATGCCCCCCCCCAATAAACAAGTTCCACTGGCAGATTGCTGCATACTTGAACCCACACTTAAAGGTTTTAGTGTTGATTCAATGATTGTGTTTTTAGACCCCAGTTATTCAGTTCTGTGTTTTAAATTAGGACTGAATGACTCCTCTTTGTCTCATTGTCTCCTCAATAAAAATATGCAGTAACTATTTGATTAATATAAAAAATATTTAAACTGTTGATTTTGTTTTTGTGATTCTATTGTTTTAGGATCAAGCAACCAGAAACATTGCAAAGCCATACATACACAAACAAGACAAAGAGTTTCCTGGCAACAAGAACTGTGTCTGCTGTATCTGTGGCAAACGGTTTTCTGTACTGGGCGACCTTATCAAGCACTTTAACACCGATAAACATATGTTGCTTTGCCGCTTTTGTCATACAGTGTATAATAGTGTAGCCTTGTTGGCCTCGCACTTAAACGATTCTCATTCTCGAATCCTGCTTTTTTGTCCGAGGTGCTGCATTACATTTAACAATATGTGTCAAATGAATGAGCACATGATTAGACATTTAGAAAAGGACGCTGTTAATAAGACCATTGTAGATCAGATAGAGGACAATGGTATTACACAGAATAATGAAGCCGAAAGACATTGTTTAAAGGAAGAGGAGAAGTCCGTGACAATTGAAAAAGTGCAAAGGAAGGTGGAAGATGAGCCTGTAAAGGAGAATGCAATGTGTAAAGTGAGGTGTGTGAAGGAGGAAGAGGAGGAGGTAGTCATTAAAACTGAGATGGAGGAGGTAGAAATTCATGTTGAGGAGGAAATAGAGGAAGCGGCAATTGATAATGTTTTGGAAATATGTGTCAAAAATGAACAGGAGGAGATAATTCAGAATAAGAAGGTGAAATTAAATGTTTTGAAGGAAGAAGAGGGGATATTGTCTATAGTAAAGAAAGAAGAAATTGAAGTGAGCATGGTTACAGAGGAAGAGTATGATTTAACTCAATTGTTTGGGTTTAATAATCTACACCACCAGGAGTCATCTGAGTTGGATTGGAGGGTGCATGGAGTTTTGCAAGATCATAATTATGTTTGTCGTCAAAGCCTTGACAATCCCATTGCTTTTTTAAACCAGCATATGTATAACTCATACAGAATTATGGAAAGTAATGTTAAAGACAAGCGTAGTGAAAATGTATATGTATTTCAAAAAGAAACAAACAATCTTAATGGCCAAAGTGACCTGCAAAAGATTACAGAGAAAGGCCACAAGGTGCATGCAATCCTACTTGATCATGATTACACGATGATGCCAAACCCTGTGAATCCTATAGTCTCAGAACAGAAACATATTTACAACACACGCAGTTCGGTTAAAAACACAAACGGTGCTCTACAATGTAACGATAAAGACAACACTGAACATGGTCTGAGCCTATCTGCCAAAAGCTTAATTGATCATGATTACCTTAAATATAACTTTTCAGAGCAGGTTCCCATCAATAAGGAAAGTATCGAAGAGGAAGATAATAAAAGTCTGTGCACTGACCAAAGCTCTTGCTCACCATCCTCAAGTGACTCAGACTACATACCTACAAAAGATCTAGACTCGCTTTTTTGTTCATCTCGCTCACTTTCAAAATCCAACAGTGACGACGGTAACTCTGAGAATCATTCAAATAGAAAACATGGCAAGAGCATCGTTATACAAAGGCCAGTTGCTAAGAAGGATTGGAGCAATTTAATAAAGACAAGCATGGCTCCTGTGGCGAAAAGCCTTCAGATCTGCACTGGCTGTGGCCTTAGCAAGCATTCTAACTCAGAAAATTCTACGAAGAAGTGTACATGTGTTCTTTCACACAAGTGCTGCTTGTGTGAAGGATCATTTGCAACTCTAGAGCTGTTGCTGAAACATCAAGCAGAAGAACATCCCATGGCCAGATATTTTTGTCTGAACTGCCTACAGATGTTTCTCAACCAGGAGGTTTTTTCAAAACACACCTGTACCATACCAACGTCACCGAGTCTGTCTTTAAGTGTAAATAGTGCATCACCTTCCGTTCCTAAACTTGAGTCTTCCAATCCACGTTTTAATAAACAGGAGTCCCCAAAATGCTCTACAGTTTTCAGTTGCAGTCCAAAGATTCTACAAAATTCTGGCTCTCAAAAGTTTCCAGTGCAAACTATGACCTCTACGTCATTAAGCCACAGCCAGAATCAAAAGGTCACATGGTTACATGTCAATGGAGGACAGACATCGGCAACTCCCAGTTCTCCAGCTACTCATACAACAGGATTGATTCCAGTTTTAATACCTGTTCAAAATAATGCAGTACCAAAGACTCCAATGCACATCATTGTACCCAAGTTACAATCAGACAGAGTTCTCTTACCTCACCTTTCTTCCTCTCAAGTCATTGGGCCACTGTTCACTTTAGCCCAGACAGGGACTGTCTTGCAGTCCCACAATTCTAAATCCTTTCCATTTCAAAAACTGTTATTAAATCAAACCACCTTAAAACCAGTGACTATGTTTGCTAATCAAAGCCAAAATATGTGTTTTAAGATGCGTTTGAGAAAGAATTGGCTCTCCAAGGCAAAGTTCCTGTGCCACCAGTGTGGCGTCATGTCCTGCCATCCATCACTGAGTATACAGCACCAATATAAGCACAGAGGTCCACATCTCTACAGGTGCCAGTGTGGCCGAGCCTTTCAGCATCGCCTGCATCTTTTGCGGCATCAAGTTCAGCATGCAGAAGCATCGGTCTATGTGTGCGCCAATTGTGGTCGGACATTCCACGGCACTCGGCATCTATCCTGCCACAGGCCGGGCACCGTAATTAGACCAACTACTGGCAGGAAAAAAACAAGGAAGTTCTGCACAAATGTTTTTCACTGCCGCTGTGGACAGGTATTTAGAAAACCTTCGGCTTTACTCTGGCATATGCTACAAACTGTAAAAGTTCACAAATCACGCTTAAAAAGACCCTCTTTTCTGACAAGGTCATGCGTTCTAACTAAATTTTAATGGATGTGGTAATAATGATTTTGCATTTTCTGAGGTTTTTTTTCATTTTAATTACAGGACTACTTAGTAAGATGTGTTCTAATAAATAACATGTCAGCACCTGCTACAGATGTTCAGTCCACTCTAAAAGAATTGGAACAGTGAGGCCAATTCTTTTATTTCCGCTGTAGACTCAAATCATTTGGGTTTGACATTGCAAGATAAATATTAGACAACGGCTTTAATTAATTTTTTAAAATTTAAATTCCATGGTTTTATATTTAAGAGATTAACATTTACCAATTTAATGGAAAGGCTAAAGTTTGGTGATAGAAATAATCTGCTCATAATCACAAAAATACAAGCTCATCTGTAAAGTACAGTGGACGTAATGTCATGACTTGGACATCCTTGGCTTCTTCTGAGAGTTTCATTAATTTAGCTTGATAATGTCATACAAGAGGGCAGAAGTACAAATAACTAAAACGTCTTTAGAAACATTTTCTCTGTCAATTTTAAAGACTTCTAAAAGAGGAGTAAAGCTCTAAAACTGGGGTATCAAAACTTTTTGCAAAGAGGGCCAGATTTGGTGAGGTGAAGTATGGGGGCTGAACATTACTGACTGACATTATTTGAAACTTTGAACTGTTTATGATATTTTATTGCAACTGCTAATGAACTGCAAATGTTCTTTTCATACAGAACAGAAATATGAAAAAATTAATAACTGCCAAAATGTCTGTGCTTTTAATATTTGAAGAACACATACATATATGTATACCAATATGATTGGCATTGTGATTTTGTCTCATTAAAGAAAACTGAAGAAAAGACTTTGGGAAAGAAAATCTTGATTTTATAATACTATATGTTCTATATAATACTATTCTATACTATACTATATAATACTATGTTCACTGTAAACTTCTAAATTCAAATTGTGAAGAGGAATATAACATTAATGGTTATCGTACTCTTATATCTTGTACAAAATTCTGATGGCCATATAATTCATGATTCATTTGTTCTTTTCAATTTTAATTGAGAACCCAAAATCAGAAATGTAATAAACATTATTCCAATATTGGTTTGTGAATATTGTGAATTCTGCTCTGAGCTCTTTATGTACTCTGACTCTGCTTCTAACATACACTGCCTGGTGAACAATGACTAAACAAATAGGTAAGTGCATTCCAGTGGATAATTTGTACGTGCGGTAATGTTTCAGCTGGTAACAAGTTAATTGACCATAACTGATGCAGTCAGTAGTTTCTTATTTGTTAATCAAACATAGAACTGCACAGAAATAAATGTTGTGACGTCACAGAACGTTGTGGAAATTGTACAACAGCAACTCCACACAGGAAGAACTACTCCATCCAGAAATGTTGTGAATAATATTGATTTAATATCAATTAGAAACAAGGCTGTTATGTTGATTATATATAAAAAAAGTTTGTTCCTTGTTAAGCCTTTACATTATTTTAACTAAAAACGACATACCTTGTTGAGCTAGACTTTGTGTACCCTAAAAACAAAGCTGGAATATTGCAGTAAGTAGAATTTACCAGGTGAGGGAGCAACTTTCAAAGAAGTCGTTCTCTGGTGTTTTCTATTCGATATAACAAGAAGTCTCGGGTTCAATTCTTGGGTAAGGCAATTTCTGTTTGGAGTTCCCGAAGTCCAAAGACATGCAGTAAGGTTAATTAAAGATAATGACAATCGTAGATACTGAAATCGTGGTGTGTTTGTGTGTGTGAACCCTGTAACATACTGGCGACCATTCCAGTATGTCTCGCCATGACCCTAAATATGATGAAGCGGTGGTAAAACTAGATAATGGAATGATGGATTCACGATTAACACAAAGAAGGACAGGTCACAGGAAGGAAGGGTCACAGGTTTAGACTTCACCTCTCACGTTATAATTTGATAGGCACTACCAATCAAAAAAAAAGAGAATCTCTTGGTCAGCCTGGAATTTGTTTCCAGTTGGGATATTGTTGGTTTATGCTAATTTGTTACAAATAATATTCTGATGTTGTTTATTTAACTATAATAACTATTTAATATCAAGTAAAGAAAATAATTCAGAGCAGCACAGTGGCTTAGTGGTTAACACCGCTGCCCAACAGCAAGAACAATCATCTAAAAGCCAAATATCCAAAAATATTCATTCAGGTCATTTTTTAAAGTTTCATTGAACCGGCGCTAAACAAAAGTTCCAGCATCATCACTTTGCCCAGTGTCGATTCACAACGCATCACTGAAGTTTATCTTCATCCAGTCATACACAGTCCATAATTGTCTTTTCTTTAGCCCTCTTTAACCTTGTTCCTTTCAGTTTGTGTTAATTTCGGAATTTTGAAACTTCCTCTATCTGAGTTCTGGATTTACAATGTGTTTGTACTTTCAGTTTTGAACACACTGTTGGGAGTTTTGCCCCTAAAAGCAACTTTAAAGCTTTTTTATTTTTCTGGTGTTCCCAGGTTCGATTCCTGATGTTTTTTCCACGTCTCTATGGTAAACTGGTAAACCTGGTTTCCACCAAAATGTCCAAGACATGCAGTCAGGTTAATTAAGGATAAAAAAATTGTCATGTGTGTGTTTGTGTGTCTGTCTTAGGACCCTGCAACAGACTTGAGACTGTTTAGTGCATTCACCTAGTGTGTGTTGTACCGTGACCTTAAATAGGATTAAGAGCTGGTAAAGTGGATGATGGATGGATGGATATAATTCACTATTATTTAAACTATAGTTATAATGGTTTTATTAAAGTTTAATAAGTAATACTTATGGCAATTACCTTAAATCTGAAATGAACTATACAAAAGCATAATGAACACCCTAATCCAACTTATTAAACATTAGTCTTAAACATTTCCGGTTCTATTTTCTGATATACAAAGGGAAAATACTAACTTTTTAAACAAGTTAGAAGTGGTCTATGGGCTATACAAAATATGTTTATGAAGTTCTTTGCACAAAAACAGTAACGGCTTAGTGGTTAAGGTACTTGTTAGAGATCAGAAGGTTGTTAATTCGAGCCCCAATCCTGTTGGGCCCCTGAGCAAGACTTTTAACCCTCAATAGCTCAAAATGGTGTTGCAATGTAATTGTAAGTCAATTTGGATAGATGATGAATCTGCTAAATAATGAAAATGTAATTCACTCTCACATAAAAGAGTTTGTAGATACTAATCATTCATCTTTTTTATTTATTTTCCTCAAGTCATTTACTGCTGGTGCATGATGGCACCATAGTGGTTCCTTTCTTTGAAAAAGGGTGTAAAGGGTTAAATTTCTGTCATTCTTCCTCAGTAGTCATGGGAAGTTACCCACAAGTTACTGTTGTACTATTCTGGCCGTTCAGCAGTGAAAGACGTCCATGGTTGTCTTTTTTCTGTTTGTATTGCATTTCGATTCTTTGAAACTCCCTCTACCTGGATGCTAGACTTGGCATGTGTTTGTACGTCTTGTTTTGAACACACTGATGGGAGTTTGCATCCAAAGCAACTTTCAAGCGTTTTCATTTTGTTGCTGTTCACACCAGTGAAATAACAAGAACGTCTCTGTTACAAAACCCATTATGATTAAAATCAAGTATTTATAATAAATGATTTTAATTTGTGGTAACAGTTTAGGGAAACAAAACATTTCCTTTCCAGACATGATTGATGGTAGCAATTTACACGAAGTATTAGAACAGTACAAAAAGTTATATCATGCTTTACTGCAAAATGAGTCTTAACATATTTTATTCATACCGATTTCCTCATTTATTTAGAACATAAATAGAACTTTTATTCGACCATCAGTGCCTGTTGATCTCATAAACACCTTTTCCACCTTAAAGTCTAGAAAGTAAATCCACATCCAAAACCTTTAAAATGTTCCATATAAATATTTTGTATTTTTGGCTGCAAATGGAGTAGGAGAGGTAAACAAATTGTTTAATATTAACTTTAAAATTAAATGTCCAGCTAACTTGTGGGTGTGTCCACATACTTTTGGGCACAAAAAAATTATGCTAATAAGTCCTCCGACACGACAAAAACAGCAGTACATCGATTTGATTTCAATCCAGGATTTTTATTCCACAATGTCAACATGTCAAAATATATTAAAAAAAATAAGATCCAACAGATTCGCTACCAATCTGGGAAAGTTCAGGCTAACATACATCTTCTGATACCTGACCGGTACTCACCTCCTCCTGCTATTTATTGTGTAAAAGAAGGATTCAATTGGCTAGCATTCCTTTAATCAATAACTTCCACACAAATATCAGTGTATGTAATTCTTTACAGATCTCCCAGACAGACATTAGAAACCAATGAACAGCATTCCAGCTTTAAGCTATTCCCAAAATATGTTCCAGATGTGCTGCAAGCCCCAAGCCAAACACCCATGTCATTACAGGTAGATGAGTACACTAACTGAATCAATTGTATTAGCAAGATAACCAGAATCCTGCAAAGATTCTCATTGTGAAACCAAGAATGAAATATCATCCTAACATTTACAGTGAAGTGAAAACCAGCTATTCAGATTCTATTCCAGACAGATTGTACGAAAAGCTAAAATTTTATTTGCCCCAGTCGAAAAAGAATAATTGATTAAAATCTACATGAAATAGCTTTAATTTAAAACTCTTGTTGTATCTGAACCATTACAAATAGTCTTGGACAAAATGGAGAAATCAATTGGCCTCATTAAATGTGGGGCAGCTGATGAAGTCCGTTGCCATTGCAATAGATATACTGAACATAAAATCTCATCTCTTTTCTTTTTTTGTATTGTTGCAGCTCTGAATACACATATGCACATAAATATTAACGTACATATTTTTTAAAACTTTATCCTCCACCCAAATGCAGTATATGATATGGATTTGTTCATTTCTCTGGTCACAAACGGGTGGTGTGAAGCCACTGCATTCGTGGAGGTCCGTGGAAAAATCATGAAGTCCTTCATTTACACTGCACAGTGACACAAGCGCAACAGTTTTGGATTGGCGCTCTGTGTTTTGAGAGACAAATGTGGTACATCACCTGTTTGGGAAAATAGTGTCAGTAAGACATGAACTCAGTTTTTTATTCTGGAAGCTAACACTTCTAATCACCAAAAACGTGTAATAAGTCTGTGGATTATTACCTTATATTTATTATGGCCATGTTTTATACCCAATTTTTCCTTACAGGATTATTACAATGAATAATAAAACATAAATAATAAGGTCCTAATTTTTGCAAGAAATTCATGTCAACTTGTCACAACCTCAGCAAGACTGAGCAACTATTCATTCCTGGTGATCGTTCTCCAACCCAGGATCTAGTCATCCCTATTGATGATTCCTAAATCAAACCATCGGAAAATGTAAGAAGTCTTGGTGTTGTACTGGATAATCAACTGACCTCTTGTCATGTGACCAACATGATTAGATCATGCCGGTTTCTCAACTACATCAAGAAGTTTTGACTGTTCCTTTCAACTCTCATTCTTGGTCATTCTTGTTAAATCTATTATTATCTCACATCTAGACTTCTGCAAATCTCTTCTCACTCTCTTCTACTACTAAACCCATTCAGCTCAATCAATATACAACGGCTCGTCTGGTATTTAACAAACCTAAATACTCTCACATCACCCCGCTGCTGTTTTCTATTAACTGGCTTCCTGTAGCCTTATGAATTCAGTTCAAAACACTGATGCTGGTCTACTAAACCAAAAATGGTTCAGCAACAAATTGTCTTCAGACTCTAATCAAACCCTGCTCAGTACCACGCAACCTCAGAACCTTTATTCTTCATTTGATCCTCCACTCAGGACTCGAGAAAGACGAGTATTAAGTATCGAGTATCATCCCTGTATTCGTTCCCAAGTGTTGGAAGTTCTGAATGTCTTTTAAAAAGAGATTTAAAACTACCCTCTTTACCAAACACTAAAACTAACGCACTAATCTTTTTCTTAAAAAAACACTCAAAGTTCTTCAGATTTTGTAGTTTAAACTGTTGTTTAGTTAAACTATAGTAAGATTCTGTTTAATAGTATGAAAACATTTCTCTAAGTTGCTTGACTGAATGTATAATTTTGATTGATATATATTTTATAATTTGACAGTCACTTACTTGAGCTTAAATACTTTTAATTTCACCCTTTGTTGAAGTGTTTTTATTTATCACTGTATTTATTTCTCAATGTTTCCATCTTAGTAACCTGCTTTATCTCTAAAATGATTTTCTCTTTAATTGCTTCTATTTAACTCGACTGATGCTTAAAAAAATGTTTTATGACTGTCTTTGCTGTTTTCTTTTTTCTATTCCATTATTCATTACTAAGCTTTATGTCTATTAAGACGATAAAGTAAATTTTTTGGACTATCATGTTTAATGATTTATACATTACATCTTGCTGCGTTACCTGTGGTCAATATGGCGGTGCAGCAGTGCTTGACCTAACAATTCAGATGTGTTCTGGAACAAGTGGCCTAGGTCATCCAGTTTTTGTTCCATGGAGATGATCCTCTGCTCCAGCTCTCGGTATGAGTTGTTCCAGTTAGTATTTAAGTCACACATGATCATTTGCATCTGTCCAACATAAGATGAAATCAGAAAATATTTAACATGTTTTTTTTTAAGTGTTTAATTACCATAACGTTTAGTGTATAAGTGATAATCTCTTCATCACTGCAATGTAAGTGGGTGGGATATATTAGCCAGTCAGTGGACATTTTATCTTCAAATTTAACATCTTCATGCCAATTTCGTGACCATTGGACGAAGCCTGTCACATGTGTTCCACAGCTGCAAGTGATGTGACAGTAATAATGACAACATTAAAAACTATCAAAAAATAGTTGAAGCAATGAAGAGGTATTAAACACGTGTAAAAATAAGAGCAAGAGGAAGTTTTCAATGATGGAATTCAGTGTATTTTTAATCTTAATCGTTTTTATTGTTTGTTTTCATGACACACCTCTTCCCCCCAACCAGAGGCATTGTCGAGTTCGCCCAGCTTCCATGTGCACGACAAGGTGAGCGAAGCCTCCACACGACGTCTGTATACATTCGCTTTCTCCGCGATAACGTCACATTGTTTGTGCGATGCTCACATACATAATTTCTACATAAAGTACACAGAGGCCTCAACAAAACTTCTTCTCCTAGCCTACAGTTATCAGTAACTATCTAAACCAGTGACAGCGTCATGGGCGGGCGAGGTCCATTGATGCACGTGTAGAGCAAAGACAAGCTGCTTTAATTCAAATTGCTGAAAATGTATTGCTGTTTCAGATATAAAGGTGTCAGAGTACACAGTCTATCGCAATTGGAGCAAAGGAAGGAATATATTGAAAGTCAATTTACATTATATTGAACGTATAATGTCAAAGAACGTCTAGTTTGTGTTATGGGGAAAGAATCTGTATGTACCTTGGAGAAGTCCACCATATCACTTGTGTAGTCTCTGAGTTTCCTCTGCTTGAGCCGCAGATGACGAAATCTATATAAAGAACAACGTAATGAATGTAATGAAATATTCACTTCCACCGACTGCACTGAACTCACCAAACCACACCCACTACCACTTCAGTCCAGAGAAGTGGTTTTGTATGGTATTCCAAGCTATTACAGATAAACTGATGCAAGACATTTCTGACAAGGTCATTTTGAGGCTGGCCTAACTATAGATGAAAACATAACGTTCCAGAAAGGCAGAGCGGAAACCAATATTGCAAGGCTGGTGTGGCTGTGACCGCTGATGTTTGCAGAAATTTACAGTACTGCTGTGTCGCAATACTAAATTACAACGTTCAGACATAAACAAAAAATAAAAAAGTAATGTGGCAAATGAGGAATAATTACCACCGGAACAGGTCATTGACCGTGTGGCGATCTGGAGTGCTGGAAGCAGCTTTCTTTCTAAAATATTTTTAAGTGCCCCTGCTGACGCTAACAAGAAGGCCAAAATCTTTTTTTAGGTGGGATGGATCTCTTAATCGAACTACTTCTTTAAGTCTTCACTGATTCTCTTGAGAAAACATGATGCCAGATTGCTCAGTCTGGTTTTTGCTAACAAAATGTTGGCATTGGATTGCAACTCAGTAGTTTTTACAGCATTTCCCAGGATTCAAGAGAAACACAAAGAGAGAGAGAGCAGAGTTTCCTGTAGTGCAACATGACCATACATCCAGTTGGTATGAAAAAGAAGCAAATTAAGTGTCTACACCAAGGGCAGTGATGGCTTAGAAGGTAAGGTACTGGGTTAGAAACCAGAAAGTCAAATTGATGCTAAATTGTAATTGTAAGTTGGTTTGGATAAAGAAATCTACTAAATGCTGAAATTGTAAAGGTACACCAGGAAGAGTGGAAAGTTTCAAATTGTCTTCTTTTCAAGTATGATTTGTGGTGGTCAGCCTGTTCCTAAGCTGCAATCTCCTCATTTACTGTCCACCTTTCTCTGTTGTATTTTTATTGTATCACATGTATTACAAAATTATTTTTTTTTACTTTGCGATTGTTTTTTGAATGTCTATTTAACTGTCCCATTAAATAAATAAATCCAGAATAATGGATTTGAATCTCTTTAACAGATGTATCACCCATTCTTCCCATTACAAAGAAAACCCAGGTAAACACAAAACGCTTTTATATAAATATTTTATTTATTCAGCAAGTAAAATGCTAGTCATCCCTACCTGGTATGTGAAAAGACTACCCCCAACATCCCCTAGAACCTGGCACTGTTAATTAAACCGCCACATTCTATGAAAGTCTTGGAGATTCATCAGCACAGAAAGGAGCTGACAAATTTGGTAAACTGTCCAAAGAGCAGCTGAGAAGCTACTCAATGTCAAATAATTAACAGTTCATGCTCAGTTCAAAACATTTTAATTTCTGTTAAGCACAAGGCCCCATTTTTTCCTCTTCTTGGGAATGTCTTTTCCTGGGAAGCCTATGGTTACTTCAGCAGGACAATACAAGGTAAAATCCTGCATACACTATAAGAGAGTAGCTTATCTGTGGTCTAGATCTTTCTTTTATTAAAAATGCCATGAATATAAGTTGACAATGGAACAGACGGAACTAAATGAAGCATAAACAAGCAAAGTTATATAACTATAAACCATCAATAGTAAAAGGCATAAAGATTGATAGTTTGATGACAAGGATACTTACACTCGAATGGCTTCCAGTAGGCATCGTTGGTGGTGCCGGTGATCACGGTTCTTGTCCCTACTCTGAGTGGCACGGTGTAGTAGCCAGCATTCCCTCAGCACGTTCGCAGCAGCATTCCGTATCTTTTTCAACAGATGAGTTGTTTACAATTTGATAAAATGTTATCTAGCTTAATGTGTTTTAATATTCTTTAAAAAGTAACTCAGTGTAATATTTAAGTAGTAACATTGGCTGTTTCTGTTTAGCAAACAAAATATCTTGCTCATATAATAGTATTATTATTTTATTTGTAATGCACATTGCATTAAGGAAATCTCAAAGTGCACAATAATAATGCAGATGCATAATATGTTAAAACAGATCTAGCAAGACTTTTTCTAGCATATTAACATTTCCTACTGTTTGGAACCAGGAGTTTTGCAATCGATACACTTGTTTTTCATCATTACTATCAATGTGGCCTAAGGTTATTCTATATCTGCAGCAAAGTGCTAACAATCTTTGCAAATACAATAAATGTTATAGTGTGTATTGTAATAACTCTATACTTAAATATTTTAAACAGCACATTTATTCTCTAAATGTACACCTAGAGTAAGTGGTAACAATACAGTGCTGAGAACAGTCTACATTGTGTGGAGAGCAGGAGATGTCTACTACTTGTAAGCAATGAACGTTTGTACACTGTCAAGTATCATTATTATTTCAAACTTTCAATGGCTTGTGGAAGGTACAATCCACCATATGAATCAATTCTTGCTGATCATTAATATTTGAATTCTCCACAGTGGTTGGAAGAACATGAAGAAGACTTCCAAGTACTCCACCGGTCCCTAATTCCCCAGACTTGAACCGTATTGAGAATTTGTGGAACCACCCCGATCATCACCTTCACTCTGTTTATCCTCCTTAAACAAACCCTCCAACAGCTCTCATTATGTCAGTCAGTACAGCTCCAAATACCCGTGACAACTTACCAGGACTTATTTACTACCAGCCTGTTTAGCCGCTGACTCATGATGGTTAATCTGCATAAATGCTAATGATTATAATAATTTGACAGAAAGGTCGTTGTACACCATAAACTGCTAGGTAAGAAATAGAATGCTACTATAAAATATTACTTTTAAGAACAGTTACTGAGACATATTGAGAGGTTTGTGACAATCCTGAGGTTCACATTTCTTTCGTTTCCCAGTCAGCATCTTCCTACTAAGTGTGCCACTAAAATCCACATTGACACTGTTGTGCTGTGGTGTTGGTTAAGTAATAGGAAAGTAAGGAAAGTCATAACAAAATGCATTGGGCAGGCAAAATGCCTTGTTACAGGATGCAACACACCTTTAACTATATATCAGTTATTATTTTTAGAATACTGTTGACCTACGAAATATTAACAACAGATAAGTAGTTTAAGCAAAACACACCGAAGCATCCCCCTTTTCATCAGTGGAAACTCTCCCAGCATCTTCCACTACACAATTTATTTTAGTTTTTTTCCTCTCTACAGTAAGCTAACAGATGGATCCTGTTAGCGGAATGTAACAAGATGCCCCTGTCTTTTTTAGCCCTATGCCCCACTTTTTTCTTTCTACTGCAATAACTACAGATGTATCGATACACTCTACCCACCATGTGATACAATCCACAATGCCTGCCTCACGATATTATGACAGATTTTTCTTTTAGATAGATAGATAGTATCTTAATTGATCCCTTTGGGTGGTTCCCTCCGGGAAATTGAGGTCCCAGTAGCTTCAAATTACACACAAGGAAAAGTTAAATAGTAAGAATAGTAAGAATAAACAAAAATAAAATTAATACAGTAGGTAATAAGTAATGAGTAAAGTAAGAAAAAACTATTTTGTCTCTGTACATAAAGTGTTTAAACAGCGTATATAAAAAGTGCAATGTGCATTAAAATTATTTATATTATACTCCTAAAAATAAAACACAACATTGGTACTAAAATAATAATTGACTGTTTAAAATCTTTTAAAATGCATTAAATACCACAAATACCAGTTTGAATCATGCATCAAGAGAATCGGTTCATGACGTATTGTTACTAGTGAAATGCTTCAGTGATAAATATCTAGTATCAAATATATATATTTAAAATTCAAAGTAAAAAATTAAGTACCAATAAAATAAATCAAGTATCCACGGGCCTACTTATTTATTTATCTTTTCAATGCACTGCACATTGTGTATTCAAAGAAGAGTTGAACTTGGATGAAGGAAAAGTTTTAGTTAGGAATATAATTAAAATATGTGATTGCTGGTGGACCTCACCTCTTTAGAGATCTGGATATCCAACATAAAAAAGTGCACATGTTTCTCTCCCTTGTTTAGTGCCAGCTTCTTTGTGACAACCGCAACCAACATGGCAGTGCACGCCACACCCTGTAATATACACACACGTATTATAAAAATTAAATCTCGAGTCTTAAGCTACACTTTCCATACAGATGAACATACAATTCATATACAATTACTGACACATTTATTCTGCTGCTTTAAACATAGTGTCACCCTATTACACACTTTATCAATAAAAGAGATTCCACAATACCCCTACTGTGACTATATGATGTTAAGGTAGTGGATCATTTCCAAAACTGCACGTGAATTAAAATATTCTAATATCTTCGTGTGTTTCTGTTATGACACGAGTACCTCACTAATGGATGCTCCAACTTAACCTTCACTGTCCATGCATTATGACCACTAGCATGAAGTTAATAACTAATTATCATTATTTCCCGGAACCATTGAATTGGTTGATTATATTAGGCAGCATGTAGGGACACATTTTGAAGGCTCGTTGATGTACGTGGGGAAAGAAGGCTGGCCTGTGTGCTCCGATGTAACAGTAAATTGCTAAAGAATCAAATGTCTGAATACACAATGCATCACAGCTGCAGGGCTGTTTTGGCCACAAAAGAGAGACCAACATGATATGTGCATAAAGCAAACAGTCATACGATCAGTGTCAATTGATAAAAGATTAGATGAGGTTAAATCACACATTGTTTGTGGCTGCAAACATACAACAAAAAGTGCCTCCACCTCAAATTAAACTTGTGACTTTCTTATTATGATGCAACAGTCCTAGCTAAACAGTTGTGGCACTTAAGGCACACTTAAAGTCATTGTGTTGGTAATTACACATTACTGTTCTAAATAACATGTCTGATGATTGCAATTTAAATCATTTTGTTCACATTTTGTAGAATGCAGTCAGGGACCAGCTGTCAAGAAATGACTTGCAAATAATTGATATGATTACAATCTACATAAATAAAAATCACCGTATAATAGAACAATACAGTCTGGCCTTTACTGCTATTACCCATGAGAAGCCATTTAAAATAAAAATGCAATTCAAAAGTAAATAATAACAGCTAATAATTAAAATATAAACACAGTTTAAGACATATTTTGGAAAACGCAAATCTTATAATTATAAACATATGGTGGTCGTGTGGCTTTGTGGTTAGTACTGGTGCCTCAAAGCAAGAAGTCCCAAGTTTGATTCCTGGATAAGGTGATCTAGGGCTTTCTGTGTGGTATTGGCATGTTCTCTCCATGTCTATTTGGGTTTCCTCTGGGTGCTCTGGTTTCTTCACCCAGTCCAAAAATGCCACTAGGTCAACAGGATATGCAGAATTTTCCCATAACTACATAGCTCCCCCTTTTCTCTTGCCAAGTTGCCAAGAAACTCTGTAGATCATTAAAGGTCGACTGCGACTGGAATGCAGTTAAAATGCAGAAAGCATTAAAATCCCAACCCTGTCATGACATACATGTCTACTGTAGGTGTGTCAAGTACAATAGGCAATTGTTAAAAAATACATATGTGAATGCAAACCTGCCATATTGAGTTTCGAACAGACCAAAACAGACCACTTGTAAAATAAAAAAGATATATTTAGCATTTTTCTCACATTTATATTCAGAAGAATATTCAATATTTATAGTTTGATATAATGGCAGCATGAGGTTGATCTGGCTCCACAACATCTGATAATCTATACTATCTTAGAATTACCTCCAATTATGTTCAACATGGTTTATTTACGTCAGCTGACTGGAGAAAAGTCCACGACAGCACATCCTTAACTTTAGGTAAAATGAAGTTGGTCAATAGGTTATTTGATAACATTTATTTTAGAATGAGAAAAATCTAGCAAAATAATCAAATCTCATTATTAGTCTCTGAGTTTTAGTTTTTACTGCTTATTCAACACAGACTCAAATCATTAGAACGAGTGCAAAAGAAAAAATCATGTAGAAGATATGTTTTCGTTTCTGTTTACACAATACACATCTGATTATGGTATAGAGAGTTATGGTTACCTATTCTCCTTCATTGCTTGCATAAAGAAAGAAGAAGATAGAGAGGTTAGTGATTATATATATAATCGTAAAAGTCTGTATCAAGTCAAGTCAAATATATTTGTATAAAAATATGTGTACATTGCACATAAAATCTATAGCATATAAAATTATAATAGACATTGTCACAGAGCAGCTTTATAGAATTAAAAAGAAGCCTTGGAAGTTCCAGACTCAGCAGGGGCCCGTCCAGCATGGGTGGACTGGAGGATATGTGTTCTAGGTCCATACTGTTGCATTGATTACTACATTTGGCATACTTACTCATTGGAATCCTTTACACCCACCAAAAAGCAAATAAATGTTTATATCCTTTTTCGCTGCTCTTTACTGGCAAAGGGGAGGGCGGGATCAAAGTTAAGGTTGGGTCTTCTGCACAGGAAACATTATCACAGGCCCTGACTCTAGGTCTAGTATATATAACTATATCGTTAACTATATGAACACTGCTAACCATTAATCGTTCGACATGCCATTTATTGGTGAAATGTTTACATACTTTTTATTTTAAATAATTGTATTTTAGTTAAAAAAGTTTGTCAGTATTGTTTTGCTTTGAGGATATTGAATGATGTAGAACATTATCACACAACCAAGGAGGAAGCACATCCTTCTTAGGATTTGTTAACACTACAAAGGACGGGGGTTATGTAGACACCTCCCCAAAACAGATGGCACAAGTTATTGAAAGTAGTAGTGGAAACAAATTCAGCATTCGATTATATACACTATTACTCTCAATAATACTCTGCTTCCCTACCAATAAAGTACAAGTACAAGTACATTTCGCTCAGCAATTTACAGTCTTTTTTTCTTTCCTCTATCTAGGTACAATACCTGTACCAGCACCTGAAAGCCTAGGTCTAAAGAACCTGTCGGTAACATTCTGCTACCAAGTGTGACACGACTCTTTCATTTTTGCTTAGTCAGGTACAGATCAGATCTGGTTGTCTGATCTGAAAGCATCATGCAAACTACTGTTTGGACTAATACATTGGTAAATAAATGCCACTACTTTTTTTATTAACCATCATTCTGATTTATGTCCTAATGCTATGTCTTCTTTAGTCCATAGTCCGATCCTAATCCAATGTCACTTTCATTGATATGTTTCATCCTGTGACAAGGTGTGATTTTTGACCCACAGAAATAAAAAAATGCAAATGCTCTATTTTTTACAGGTGCATTGCAATGCCCCTCTAGTTACTGCCCCTACTGCATTTCATCCGACTGGATCAGGATTTTCTTTTGCCTGTAAGTACCAAGATTTGAACGCCAACCAGATTCACATCTGCCAAATGCAATAAACCACCTAAAAATGGCAATGGCAGAAAGTTTCCCCCACTTATAAAAGCAAGTCAGAGGGCGAGTTAGTGGATTGAAAGATTATTTTCCACTTGGGCAGGGATGTGTCTGTGTCTGGCTCAAGCCCCGGACTCCTGTTGTCTGACTCCGGCAGCTTATCAGCTCAGATCATAGGGTGGGAGATCGAGCAACAGGGACCCACAGGGACTGGCAGATAAATCATTGACCAACATTAGTCCTCATTCTTGTTCTCCAGTTACCCAAATCATGTTCGTTTATTCATGTATTACCGCTTTAAATCAGTTTGCTTATAAAAGACAAACAGTATTGTTTGGCTAATCTTTCAAACCTGTATTCTGCCACAGCTTTTTAGTGGTAAGCAGATCAATTATATACCAGTGTATGTATTCCACATTAAAAAAGCTTTGCCATTCAATTCATTGTAACGTGAAGCTGCAATTCTAACGAGCCGATTATTTTTTGAACCTCTATAAATACAGTTTTGTTTTAACATTTTGTCAAACATGGTAAATTGCCATTTATTGAGTTTTAGTTTCAGTCCAACAAGGTCCTAAATAATGGTACTTAACATTACTATTGTTTACATTTTTTAAGCATTGATTTGATGTCTTTATGTCCTGATTTCTAAAGGTTTTGCCAAGTGATTGCAATTTTGGTTAAGTACAGAAGCCTAAAGCTGAGTTATTGACAAACAAAGTTTACTGGTAGATCTGCAATTTGTCAACAAATGTGTATGAAAATTAATTATTTAAAAATATATAATTCTCCCTATACAGAGTATAACATTGCGAAACTATTCAGAAATTTTAGAAGCATGAGGTTTAAGTTTTTGATATACATATATATATATAAAAAAATTAATTCTTATTTTTCTTTTTATATATTGTATATAAAATTGTATGTTTGGTTTTTAATGGAATGAATAAACATAAACATTAAACATTTTGGGGGTCAATTCGAAGGAGAAGTATGAATTGGCCTTGAGGGTAAAACTAAGCTGGGTGATCTTCAATGCCCAAGATGCGCTGATATAACCTCAAATCTCTGGCAAACCTCTGTAATACACTGCAGTATACCGTCATATGCACATGCAAAAAATAACCCTCATATTAAGATTGTCAAAAAGTGATGTCAACTTCTCTGGGTTTGGAGAAATCTAGGATAGACCAACAATTTATTAGAGACTTTATTCTCCAGACCAAATACAAATAACCCTGAAATCCAAAACCAAGCGTCTGTCATATTCTGTGGCTGTGTCAGTGCACTTAGTAAAGATAATTTACACTTCTGTAATTGCAGTATTAATGCAGAAAATTACAAAGTCATAGATGTGGGGGAAAGGTATGAGTACTGGACTAGCCTGTCTGCAGCACTGACCTGTCACCAATACAGAAATAAGTTCTGAAATTTAAAATGCAATGCTGACAACCCCATACGTTTGCACACTGAAAACATTAAAAATAATTAACTTTAAAATAAGTTAAAATGTATGTAAATTACTACAATATATTTTTATATTTTTCTACAAAACTAACTATAGTAGCATTAAAAACAGTATAAAATGTTTGTATTTGTTTTTACCATGACACCAGTAAAGAGGCAGACTACTTTTCCACAGCTGGTCTTAGGTGACACGTCTCCATAGCCCACTGTCAGGAAGGTGATGGCGATAAGCCAGAGAGCTGTACCCATACCACCCGTTTCTACCTGAGCCTGCCTATAGATAAAAACACCACACGATTACTAAACTTACATTATACAGTATACAAACTGGTAGCCACTTGACATTCTGTAAAAAAACAATCATTAATATTGAGTTGCCAATATTTAGTTTACATTTAAAAAGTAACATTTGATTTAATCCCAAATCTTTACGAGTGCAGTGATGCTAAAATCGAACAGGTCCCTCTACAAACTGCTGCCACAATGTTAACGTAATATAATTCATTTAACATTTATCTATTCCTTTCCTACCTGATTTTATACACTGGTAAGAGAAAGGTATATTTAACCTATTCGATATAAAGGTAATTTATTGACCATTATTTAACCATAAAGTTATATGATGGTTTCTTACAAAAATATTGTGAAACTAGATAATGAATGTGTCGCTGAAAGGATCTGAGTGAATTCCAGTGTGGAACTGTGATAGGATTCTACCTGTACATGACATGGATGTCAGAGTCTGGTGTGGATGAACTTGACTGGCCTGCACAAAGTCCTGACCTGCATGTATTAGAACGGAGACTGAGAGCCAGACCTTTTCGTCCAAAATCAGTATGTAACCTCACAAATGCACCTGGTGCAAGAATGGTCAAAAATCGCCATAAACACACTCTTGAAGCTTGTGGAGAGCTTGAAAGGACCAACGTCAAATTGAATTCATTAGGGATGGGATGTCATTTAAAAACATGTGAGTCAAAGTAGGTGTGCAAATACTTTTAAAAATATTGTGTATGTTGATTTATAGACATTTGAATGAAGTCCTCATTAACATTAGTATTAATAAATTACAGATTATGAAATATTTTTCATATTTTTCATATTGTTGCATATTTTTGATCTTTGGTCTGACTTGATCCTAGACTACAACCTAGTTAAACACACGTAAACCATGAACTGTACATATTTTGTACGAAAATAGCATCCACCTCCTTGTGGGCCTCACCAAAAAAACACATTTTCATCAGAACTAAAGGATCTACGCTGAGTTGGCAGGAAATAAAGGAATATTTGTCTGTGGTCCTGAAATGGATCTATTTATAACCTAATTTGTTACTAAATACTCTTTTCCGAATCAGGACTTCAAATTGACCATCAACAGAAATGGGAGGATGATTTGGTGCCCGGCGGCTTGGTGGGCTCATGAACATGTTCATGTACAAGTATGAAGATATGATTGTGTGTGTGTGTATTCTACCTCTCACATAGCCGTAGCATCCAGGCAGAGGAAAGCCAGAAGAACATGATAAAAACCAGGAGCGTGCGGGCTGGGTACTTGTTCATGAGCACCTTGAGCACAAAACGGAAAGTAAAGTTGATGTTGTTGAGCGAGCCGATGCTCCTGTAGGAGGCGCTCAGCAGGACCTTGCTGTGTAGTAGTATGGCCCGGTGAAACAGGTACAGCCGAAGGAACATTAGCGCCGACAGGAGCAGCTCCAGCTCCAGCCAGGGCTCCATAGGACTCTCACAGAAACACAGAGGAGTCGAGATGTAGGGGGAGAAGGAAGAAGAGGAGTTTGTCCCTGAGACCAGTGGGCCCATGTAGATTCCCACCGGGTGGAGGGCACACACCACTAACTCCAGAGAGATGCCAAGCACCCTGTTGGTGGTCATGGCGATACGCCAGTCCACCTGGTTGTGATCTATGATGAAAAGCTAAAACAAAAGAAGCAGATGATCCATAAAAAAACATATCCCAAATACATAATAAAGTCAAAACTACGTAAACACCCAACCATGAATTTTATTCTCATTATGTGAAGTTGCCTTATCATCAGAGATTGTACAACCATGAACCTTCATTAAAGGCCTGTGTTGAGTTTGCTTGTTCTTTAAATTTCTGCATGGATTTCTCTATGGCTGCACCTGTATCTCCTCCCATGAATCTCAGTTTACCCTATATTTTGTATATTTGGGTGCATATATACTAACCTCACCTAAAACAGTGGACCCAATAATGACATAGAAAGTGCATCCCAAATCATGCACTTGCACACTTCAAGCAGTGTATTAGTGTGTCTGAGAAACACTATGAAACTTGGTGCACTAAAAGTAACCAGAGGATGCAATTCAAATGGCCAAAATGGACACTACACTAACTATACTTACATAATAGGTATGGAACTTTCAACCAGTAAATAACGGTCATCGCCGAATCAGAAGCGGAGGCAACTGTTTTGTATAAATGTAAGCATTATTGCATTAATTCTTTAGTAAAGGGGAAACAAAAGCAAATAAAATAGAAGGCCGTTAGATATTTTGGTAAGCTAGAGAACCAAGATCAAATCTTAGTGCATCACTTTCCTAAAGGAAAGTGTTCCATTTGAGACATCACTTTCCCATGAAAGTGTGCACTAAGACGTAACCAGTGCGCACTGCACTCTAAATTGCAGTGCACTTAATGTAAGTGCACAGTTTGGCTAGCGCTAGGACAACGCAGAAAACAACCTATCAAGCTGATGCCTGTTTTCTTTTAGAATGACCACAAGCTCAGTGTTTATCTACTACTGTACATCTTAATATTTTTTAGTTATTTTTTGTAATTTCAACAATTTCCTTAGAGGTTTTCTCTGCTTTTAATTTAACTTTAATAGTGTTAAGATTAACATTTTTTCCACTTTGTTTAATGAGAAACTACTTACTGCATCAGTTGGGGTTTAATAAATTAAATAACATAAAAAAAATTGGCCAGGAAGTGTATCATGTAGGGCTGTCCGCAAATAATCGATTATTCGTTGGTCGACCGAAAAAATTACTAATTACTAACTAGTCGAAGGACCAATGGAATTTCGCAAGGACTTGCGTTTCGTCAATTTGAAAGGCCTCACAAAGGAAAATGTGACACTCCATACCAGTAGGTGGCGGTAATGCACACCCAACTGCCATTAAACACCACA